>OY292395.1:34413413-34696256 GCA_958496205.1 Idaea biselata | reverse complement strand
TGGCGTTTAGAGGAGGTGTTTGTAATATAAAGAAGGAGGGGTGTGTCATATAGAGGAGGTTAAAATAATTGGTCTTACTCCCCAGGCTGGTATCAGGGTCGGAGGCGTGGGTCCCCGGGCCGGCACTCCGCCGCGCGCGAGCCGCGCTCGGGCTGGCCGTGCTACAGGACACGCTGTACGCGGCCGGCGGGTTCGACGGGAAGCAGTTCCTGGCGAGTGTGGAGTGTCTGTACCAGCTCGACGGGGAGTGGACCGAGTTGATGGAGCCGCCGCGGCTGCCAGCCGCGGTTAGAGATAGGAGGGAGAGGGAAGATGTGATGGGGAAAGAGAAGGAGAATGGTCCTTCAGAAAAATGGACGGAGCTAAGGGAGTCGCCGCGCTTGCCCGCCGCTGTCAAAGACAAGAGTAACGCGTATGGAGAGAGAGAGACGGGGAGAGACCAGGTGTATGGAGCGAGAGAGAAGGAAGATACGACGGCGAAAGAGACGGTGTATGGAGCGAGAGAGAAAGAAGATAAGGAGAATGGTCCCGATGGAAAATGGACGGAGTTAAGAGAGCCTCCGAGATTGCCCACCGTTCCTATAGAGAAGATGTGTGAAGTGAAAGGGATGGAGAATATGACGGTGAAAGAGATAGAGAATAAAAATACTCAGTGATACGTTTTTCGTTACATTCCTGGTCGTGAACGGATATCTGTATATATTTCGAAGTCTTGCCTCTCGTTTTAAGCGCGAAACACACGTATTGGAGCTTAGATGAAAACTAAAAACAGCAGATACGTTACCTAGTCTCGGAAAATGAGACGATAAAACTGCGTCTAGCTGACGCACTAGCCTTAGTCGTATGTCGAACCGTTGCCGCGTGAGAACGTGCTGTCACATTGCGATTATCTTTTTGACTATAAGAATGCCATTTTGCTCATCTTAAAAATGCCTGAATCATTCTCAAAGACAAATGTTTTTAATACAATAATTTTATGAAAATGCATGTATGTGTTTCTAGCTAATTTTTCGAATAAGCAATGTTAGACGATACCGTATCTACTATTTTTGTTTTCATCTAAGTATTAGAGTGGGTTTTTTGTTAATAATGTACGAGTAATGTTGCTTGCGCGATTCAGGACTTCGTACTTGTGGCGCCATCTAGTAGGTTTTGGTGTCTGTTACGCTTTATTAAAGGATTTATCGTAGGTTTTGTTGTTTTTGCGATGTTGGATTGAAATTAAACTCATTTTTTTCTGGTCTGAAAATACCTTGAAACATCGGGCGTTGATAAAAGGCTAACAGCAGAATACAGAAACACCGCTTATTTGAGGCGTACTTAAATAATTGAGCAGCTTCTAAATTTAAAGATAGTATGGGAAATTTTGAATTTGAGAGGTGCTTACTAGTTTAAGTAGAACTCTAATTTTAGTTGCGTTTCTGTATTCGGCCGTTAATATAATAAAATCAACTTTATATATATTTTTTTTTAAGAAATTTTGTGGTTCCGAAGTAATACATGACGAGGAAAATTTCTCGAGATTTTTAATGACCCTTAATTTTAACGGTGGTTAAACTACCGGTAATGTTATACTTTTTATAAATAAAAGTTTAAAGTTTCGAGAAACCGACCACAAATCGATAATTCCGTTAAAATTGTTAAAATATAAGTATGAGTTTTAAATCGCGGAAAAACTAAGAAAACAATTTCAAATTGTTTTTCCCATTTTTTCCCTTCAACCCAGTGATGTGTTATATAAATGAGATAGATTTTAGATGCGCCTTCTTTCATTTGTCACAGCTACAAAAACTCTAGGATTTTCTTCTGTTTTCGCGTTGTTGAATTGAAATTAAACTAATTTTTCGGTTTTAACCGCGCGCTCTATCCTGAATAAGGGACCTGTAAAGATCTTGAAACGTTAAGCGTTGAAACAATGCTAAAAGTAATAAACACCACGCGATTAAAACCGAAAAATTAGTTTTTTAAACAGAAAAAATAGTTTTATTTCAAAATCTCTAGTAATTTACTGAATTACCTTGAGTTTGAAGCAAGAGCGAGATGCATTTATGTCATTTTCAGTGAGAGCGAAAAAGACGGCTGTCAAATTCATGTAAAATTTTTGTTACTGTTTTGTTAGAACAAGCCGCTTCTATGGTCTCATTTCATCTCGTCAACGTGACGAATAAAAGTAACATTATTCTTACCCGTTAACAGGACAAATGAAAGTAACATTATTTTGACCCGTTAACGGGACAAATGGAAGTAAACATTATTTTGACCCGTCAACGGGACAAATGGAAGTAAACATTATTTTGACCCGTCAACGGGACAAATGGAAGTACATTATTTTGACCCGTCAACGGGACAAATGGAACTAAACATTATTTTGACCCGTCAACGGGACAAATGGAAGTAATTTATTATGACCCGTCAACGGGACAAATGGAAGTAAATTATTTTGACCCGTCAACGGGACAAATGGAAGTAACATTATTTTAAACCGTCAACTGGACAAATGGTAGTGTACCATTATTTTGACCCGTCAACGGGACAAATGGTATTGTACCATTATTTTGACCCGTCAACGGGACAAATGGTATAACATAATTTGGACCCTTCAATGGAATAAATGGTATACTTGACATTATTTTGACCCATCAAAGGGACAAATAGAAGTAAACATTATTTTGACCCGTCAATGAGACAAATGGAAGTACATTATTTTGACCCGTCAACGGGACAAATGGTATAACATTATTTTGACCCGTCAACGGGACAACTGGAAGTAACATTATTTTGACCCGTCAACGGGACAACTGGAAGTAACATTATTTTGACCCGTCAACGGGACAAATGGAAGTAACATTATTTTGACCCATAACATAGTTCTTTTTTTAATAAGTTTCTATGTGCCATCATCACACATACATAGACCGACCGGGGCCGTTCCCGCCCCGCCCCTGCTCCCGCCCCGCTTCCCGATGTGTGTTCCGCTTGTTATGCCGCGTTTCCAACAGTAATAAATAATGCATAATAAATAATATTGCATTGCCATATCTCTGGGCAGATATTCTACAGTTAAAACGTCACAACTATGCTTCAGCTCTGTTAATTTTTTACCCGACCACGGCGAAGCCAAAAGGAAGGGTAATGGTTTCAATAAAGGTTCAGTAATTTTGTTAGAAATATCTGAAAATATTTCTTATATTTATTTTAATGCAACATCATGATATCATGCATGGCAGAATGTTGTTGATTTTTTTATATGGATTGTAGGCGACATTGTTACCGACATTTTAGTGCAGATTTCAGACAAATATGTCGAATGGTGTTGAAGTTTTGGCCAAAAACAATAATTTTCGGTGAAACCGACAGTGATTTTGAGTTTAGCGGCTATAGTCGTTTACCCGTTTACGAAAAACTATTAAACAGACTTGAAGCATGTTTGAGACTTTTTTTGTAGAATAGCGGCCCTAATGGAAACCGGACCGTCCGTCCGCGACCGATAATAAACAAAAGACATTATAAATAAGCGTTGGCAAGTTTTAGCCGAGCATCGGTGTCGGTTCGATAGTATTATTATATTTATATGGTTATTGAAGAAATAAACTATGCATTTTTAATCTAGAATGTTGTTTTATTTATTATTTTTTTAAATTAAAACTTACTTATACAGGGCGAGAAGGGTGTATTAAGCCGAAAGGGGGTTGTTCTATAGGTCTAGGCGAACTTTTGTTTTACAATGTTTGAAAAACAGAGGTTGTTTTGGAAAAAGTGTAGTTTACGTGAAAATCAGCTGTTTCTTAAAGTTTGAGGTCATTGTCATTAAGGAGTCCTTTTATTTAGTTTGGACCAGTACAATCTAAACAATAACTGCCTTTATTTTTGAAACTACTTCAAAATTTGCGAAAATAACGTTTGAATTTGCGACGGTCGTAGAACAAAAGTTGTTCGGCTAGACGTCTAGAACAGGTGGTGAATACTGCGCCCCGCGGGTGAAACCGCGGGGCGCAGTATTTATAAAAATATAGAATACTTTTCACCAATTCGGTAAAGGGCGTTGAATGGGATCCTATACTATAGCGATACTGAAACGTTGAGACTTAGTTACAGAATATGTGCCCAGTTTAGTTTCCTATAAATCTCCTGCCAGCAATATATGGGACAATTTGGGCCAGTATCACTTTGTTTATAGTAGGCGTGTTTGTGACACAGTAAGATAACTACTGTATACCAAGTTTCAGTAGGTTTCGCGTGAAGGAGTCACAAATATACTCATTTGTTTACTTACTTACAAACTTTCATATTTATTTATTAGTAACTAGCTGTGCCCGCGACTTCGTCAGCGTTTTTCGGACTACCTACCCATCGCTGTGCAAAAGTCTACACTTGAACGGACGACCAGGGAAGTCTGTTGCTGAGCAGAAGAGAATCATAGCAGAGTCTATTTAAGTGTAGATTTTGCACAGCGCAGCGGTAGGTAACGTGTTGCATGCTTATTCGCTTGACTTATTATAAGAAGTAGCCTTTATCGAAAATTAAAAAAAAATCAAAACCCGACTTCGAATTAAGGACAAAACAATAAAAATAAGGTCTCCTACATACAGTGCAACCGACTTTCTGTTATGTAAGCTGAAGTCGGGTAGCTTGACTACATGATATCTTTTTTTACGTGGGTAATGCACCTTATGCACTGTCAGGCCACTCTCATTGGGCTCCCTACCATAGGCTTACCCGACAACGGCGGCCTCTGCCCGATAGACAATCCCTCTCCGTCCTTAACTCCCTCAGCACGGTCACGCCACCGTCTCGAGGTCCCCAAAGCCGGTGATAAAGCCTCCCCCCCCACACCGAGTTCACCACCAGAGGCTGAGATGATTTTTTATAGTGGTTGTCTTCCATGCGGCCCCTTTTTGCGGAAAGGACCCCCGAGCCCGCTGACGCGGGATTACGGATGAGAAACCAGGCAAGCCCGGTTTCCCACCTCTTAGCTTTCAGCTACTGAGTCCCCTCACAACGGCAAGGTGGACGACTATCTGGAGGGTAAAACGTAACGTCGTGTCCGGGACTCGGGACTCGAACGCGCAGCCGTCGAATCGGAAGCCATTACTCGGCTCGCTATGCCACCGTTTTTTAAAAAGGGAATGCGCCGCGCCGGTCTGTGATTCGAACGCGGAACCCTCGACTCGGAATCCACAGCTGCAATCGTGCCACGTAAACTACATGCGATCTGCATCTACCCAGTAAAACTGCCCGATTACAGCTATATTTTTTTAATCTTTAGGTATTATTGAATTTTCGACTGCCACTAAAAATTATCAAAATTGTAACCGTAACTTTAACCACTGAGGAATTTATGAAAGGGGGTCAGGTGGTCCATCAATTTGTACATAGTTCTTTATAAGCCGATTCTGTTGATGGGAGTCCAAAAATTAGTAACTTACAGCATTGTGGGATGCTATTCTGCTCATCATTCCGAAGGTTCTTTTATTATTTTACAATTATTTATTGGGCCAACTCGTGACTCTCACTTTCCAAATAAAAAAGAATGATCTAAATCGGACTTTATTTATATACGTACGGTTACGGAGTACGGTTTGAACATATTCACATACAAACAATATGCGGGTAGAATTGAGCAGATCCTCTTTTTTTTAAAGTCGGTTAAAAACAACCATTATAAAGAATTTCCGTATGTCCGAAGGATCCGGATATATGGAGAGACATAGGTATACGGTATTTTAGGAATTTCCTGAAAAAAAAATGGTTATCCGGTTTTTTTTATTTTCGACCGGATATCCGGTTAATCATGTGTTGATTCCACGCAGCATTCTTCTTCAATACAACATTCAAACTAATTAAGTAAAAGCAGAAAAAACACTTTATCCGGATAACCGGATTAAATATCCGGATAAAAAATAGCCTATATGTTAATCGGGGTCTAAAGCTATCTGCATACCAAATTTGGTTCAAATCGGATAAGCCGTTTCTGAGATTAGCGGGCACAAAGGCACACACAAACAGACAAACAGATAAACAGACAAACAGACAAACAGACAACCAGAAAAACAGAAAAATAGGTTCTGCTGCGTTAATAGATACCCATACAATTTATATTTTTTTTATATCTTCCAAAAACAGACACCGCTGAGTTACGATTTTATTATATGTATAGATAAGAGGGAGGCGACTGTTACCATTTCCATACAAACTTAATCACCATCATCCGAGCGTTGTTCCCGGTTGCATCTCTCTCGAGAGCCCGGGGTCCGCTTTCCTACTCCACACATCCAGCGCAGCATCTTTATCTCCGTGACACGCAGCTCCTGCTTATGTCGCTCAAGCAATGGCCACGCCTCACTACCATACAAAAGGACAGGTCTAATGATCGTTTTATAGACCTGTCCCTTCAGTTTAACCGGCATTTTCGGGTCACAGATGACACCAGTTACCTCTCGCCACTTGGCCCAAGTTGCCGAAATGCGGGACTTGACGTCGCAATCGATGTCGCCGGACTCGTGAAGCACAGATCCCAAGTACTTAAACTGGTCTGTCCGCTCGACCATGTGACCGTCTACGCAGACAGATGTGGGATCTGTGGTATTGCTAGCCAAGTATTCGGTCTTCGCTACGTTGAGTTGCAAACCGTCGTTCTCAAGTGACTCTTTCCACGCATTTACACGTCTTCCAAGCCTTCCCTTATCCGAGTCCGCTAGCGCAATATCATCAGCATACATGAGCATCCACGGGGGCTGCTCGTGTGCGTCTCGGATGACTACGGACAGTGCGTCCAGTATTACGCTAAACAGAAACAGACTTAGGACGGATCCTTGGTGGACTCCGACTGTAATGAGGAAAGGTTTAGTGTCACCAACAGCAGTTCGCACCACTGAATCGGAATTTCGGTACATGTCCCTGATGGTTCCAATATAAGTTTCGGGCACCCCTTGGACCGCAGCGCCCACCAGATCATCACGCGAGGAACACAGTCGAAGGCCTTCTGCAAGTCCAGGAACAGAAAATGCAGAGGCGTATTCTTCGTTCTTTAATCTCCATAACGATCCTTAGGGCGAAAACAGGGTCCATGGTACCATGACCGGGGCGGAAACCATACTGGCCCTCCGAGACAGTGCACTCCTGCCGGATCCGAGAGTCAGCTATACGCTCGTAGAGCTTCATGGTGTGGGACATGACATTTATACCACGATAACTTCCACACTCCTGCACAGATCCCTTGCCCTTGAACACTGGAGTGATAACACTCAGTCACCATTGGGCGGGGATTCTGCCGGTCTCGAGTATGCGGTTAAAAAGGTTGGTTAAGATGCCCACACCACGAGAACATAGCCTTCCATACTTCAATGGGGACTCCATCGGCGCCGACAGCTTTCCGATTCTTCATGCAGCGAAGAGCCTTGCGCACCTCCTCAGGCGTTATCAGTGGCACAAGTCCTAGATTCGGAGGGAGTTCCGGTGGCTGCACCTCTTTATACTGCTTATTGAGCAGCTCGTGGAAATAAGAGCGCCACCTCTCCTTCACCGTGAGGTCCTCGCATAGCAGGTTACCATTAGGATCTTTTACACAGCGGCACTTGGATATATCCTGTGCCGCTTTGATCCTAGAACGTGCCAACTTATAAATAAGCTTTTGCCCCTCAGACGTTTCCAACTTATCGTACAATTGCTGTAAGTGGTCCCGTCTGGCTCTGGCTACTGCTCTCTTTGTGGCACGTTTGGCAGACCTGTACGCGTCGCGATCTTCAGGAGAGTTGGACGCTTGCCACTTTTTAAAGAGGGCTTTCTTCACCCTAGTCTCCCTCTGGACTGTGTCGTTCCACCACCAAGTTTCCTTGTCACACTTGCGTCCTCCCTTAGACATACCGAGGACCGACCGCGCCGAATCAGCGATAGACACCTGAATCCTGTCCCAGTGTTCCTGTACCGATTCGCCTTCAGCATTAGCACGTACATTTGTTGCCGATTGCTGAGGCGAGCATCTGGGACTTGACTTCATCAAGCATCCACCATCTGATTCGGCGCTGACATGGTTCCGGTCGTTTGTCTTTGGTCTTTACACAGAGATCCATGACAAGGATACGGTGTTGGGTAGTGAGACTCTCACCTGTGGTATGACTTTGCAGTTGGCTACGTTGCCGATATGGTGTCTCCTAGTGATTAGAAAATCGATTTGGGTAGCGCGCCCCCCGCTCCTGTAGGTGATCAAGTGGTCGGGCTTCTTTTTGAAATAAGTGTTCACGAGTGCCAGGTCGGCAGTGGCACACGTACGCAGAATTTCTTCCCCTTCCGCATTCCGACTGCCATACCCGTAGCCTCCATTAAAACGTTCAAATTCCACCCCCATCTCACCCACATGACCGTTCAGATCACCACCCAAAACGATTCCCTGTGACAACGGGATTGCCCCAAGGACCTTGCCGAGTTTATCCCAAAACGACCTCTTATCAGCGTCGCTACAACCGACCTGTGGCGCGTAAGCACTTACTAAGTGAGTAGGAACCCCCCCAATAAGCACCTTCACGCACATAAGTCGGTCGCTAAAGCGATTCACCTCCAAGATATCGTCATGCAACCCCTCAGCGAGCACCACAGCCACGCCGTTCTCTCTACCAGGTGCACCCGTGTAGATCAGCTTGTAGCCATTCCCAATGAGCCGGGATCTGCTGCCTTTCCATCGAGTCTCCTGCAGGAACGCCACGGCCACCTTCCGCCTGGAAAGTACCTCGGCTAGCTCCCTCGCGCGTCCGGTTAGCGTGCTAATATTCCAAGTTGCGAAGCGGAGTTTCAACTTGTGTTTCGGGGCTAACGTCTTTGGCCATGCCCGCCCGTGGCACGGTAGCCCTCGTCCACTTACCACAGGAGTCGTGCGAAACTCCTGCGCGCCGTTATGCGGCGGCGCCCTATCTCTGTGACCATTAACTCTTTCTTGACTTTCCATTTAGATTTGGCAAAATTTTGACTTTTACGGGAGCGACTGCCGTCTGAACTCCCAACCCCGAAGGGAAAGTCTACGCCAGAGCCTCGTCCTTTTATCAGCAGCTGTACCAAGCTAGCAGGTGAGGTTGGCTTAGGCCCAACGATCTTAGTGGGCCCCATACACACCCATGAATATATCGACGCAAGAAAACGAAAACGTAGGAACTCTAGGAACCGACAATAATGTAATTGTTCACCAGAGCCAAAACACTTTTCGGATTTTGAAAAATAAATCATATTTCGGTATTTGTAGATCCTAGAATAATCATATTGGGACAGTATCTCCAGATTAAATAGGAGAATCTATTACTGTGCATCAATTTTATTTAAAGTTATTTTAAAATGTACTTTTTGTCAGTTACAGCATTTGATATATTTTTTACAAGCAGAAGAAATGTTGTAACTACAGTCCAAAATGTATGACTACCATTGATCAAGAATGTAAAAATGATGTAACTGATTTCACTTCTTCCTACACCAGTGTAAATGCTATTAACAAGTTTAAGACTACTTTACCATCATTAATACAGTTAATTGTAATTGATTTGTTTATTATTTCCCTATACATCGATTGCGATGAAATTGTCAGGCACTAAATAATAGCAGACGAAAAACAGTGTGCTGACAAAATCACGGGCAGTAAGAACGTCGTAACCCGCAATAAGGATGTTTACATAAGCGACGTAACCCCACATGTAATGATTTTTACTAAAACACATTTGACTTATTTAAAAACAACAAAAAATCACCGATTTTTTTGTTAGTTACAGCATTTTGTAGTCATAAAAAATGACACTCAACGTTACTTGTGAAAATCTTAAAATCATTAATATTCATCGTAGAGCTATGGGACCTACACCATTCGACGCACAAAAAATCGGTGATTTTAATGACGTTAAAAAAGCATTTTAGCCAAGGGTGTCGGTTACTACGTTATCGTTTTCCTTCGTCGATATGACACATGAAAAATTTAGTTTTCTACCTTAATATCGATATTATTCTGAATCAGATTTTACTTTTAAAGGGTCCACACCGCAAGGTTTTCCAAAATATTCATTCACATTCAAATAAAACGGAGAAACATTTTTCAATGAAAAACATGTTTCTACGTTTTATTTCATTTCGAATCAATATTTTGGAAAACCTTGCGGTGGGGACCCTTTAAAAGTAAAATCTGATTCCGAATAATATCGATATTAAGGTAGAAAACAAAATTTTTCATAATTTATTTTGGTATTAAGTTTGTTTGTATGGAAATGGTAACAGTCGCCACGTTTTTATGTAAATAGAATAGCTTTAAAATACGATTGCTTCAGTGGCATCTGTCGTCGAGTAGAAAAACTATAATAATACAAAAGCATACACCTATACAAATTGCTTACATACAAATGGCGTAATAATGTTAACTTACCAAAGATGGCGTTGATATCAATTTTATTTGGAAATCCACTCTTGTCTCAAGAAATAAGTTTTTTAAGGCTCACACAACCAACAACGTGACTGATAGAGAATTTAAGATGTGTAAAAGAAGGACGGAACATGCGACTATGCAAAATTTTAGAGCGTAAAATCAATATTGCAAATGAGGAGGAACACTAACTTTTTATCCCGGCAGAGGGCGTTTGTCGACTAATCTTAGGTTTGAATTAAGAACTGTCAAACAGGTGTTTTTTACAACTCTCGGCGCCAAATTGGCCATATCGGTCTGAGACCGAAAGAATAAAAAAAAACTCGGCGTTTCTATTGGTGGAGGACCATCATCGAAAAAAAAAGATCATCTGATGCCAGCGCCATCTACTTATAGTGCGTTTCATCTTTAATTACCTATGCCATCATGTTGGTAGCAAAACAAAAAAGTCTTGCCTTAATATCTTGAATGTGCTAAACCCTAAACCTTGAATACAGGAAGATTCGTTCATTAATTATTTATATACAAATTCCTCTAAATTCAAGCTAGCACATTATTTTTATTGTATTTTGCACTTTTTTAGGGTTCCGTACCTTAAGGTAAAAACGGGACCCTATTACTGAGACTTCGCTGTCTGTCTGTCTGTCTGTCCGTCCGTCCGTCCGTCCGTCCGTCCGTCTGTCACCAGGCTGTATCTCATGAACCGTAATAGCTAGAAGGTTGAAATTTTCACAGAAGATGTATTTCGGTTGCCGCTACAACAACAAATACTAAAAACAAAATAAAACAATTATTTAAAAGGGGCTCCCATACAACAAACGTGTTTCAAAAATAACAAGGAGTTTAGTTCAATGTGAGGTCGCTTCTGATTGGTCAGGACAAATCGAGTTGGTCATGGAATTCAAAATGGCTGCCCTATCTGTCAAATATACCAGTCTGCCTTACTTACCAAAGAGTTTCTTATAAGTTTCAGATTTTCTTTGTGCCAAGGTTTTTTTTTTATTGAGTGATTCGGTCGTTTGATGGGAGTAGAATCGAAGATAAATATTTCATATTTTCCTATAAAATTTAAAAATTGGTTGTTGTAAACCATTTTAGGGTTCCGTATCCAATTGTGATAGTGGTACGGAACCCTTTGTGCGCGAGTGTCGCACTTGCCCCGTTTTTTGTCCAACATGACGGCATAGGAATTTAAAGATGAAACGCGCTCTACAGCTTTGCGTGTGGCACCCCATTGAACATTTTTTTTTATTTCAGAAAATTCTAAATTCAAATTACCTACTTTTATTCATTTGGATATAACAATATTCTAAATTCAAATTAATTAATTACTTAATTGAATTTAGAATTTTCTTTGAATCGTCAATTAAATAATGTTAGGTACATTATTTAATTGACGATTCAAAGAGAATTCTCTACTGTGTCAATCTACTGTGTCTTCGGAACGCGACCTCCAATGAGAAGAAGACACAAAAATCTCATGACGTTTTTTTTTCAGATAAACTAAGTTCAGTTCATATACAAAGTTTTAATAATTTAAAAGTAAAATGTTGACTGCCTATTTATTTGTAAAATTAAGAAGAAAAGTTATGACATTTTTCTATCGTAAAAAAATTCAGGAGTCGTGTTTGCTGAATTAAAATCGCAAACACAACGTTTGTGTTTTCAGCAGTCAAAGGGTACTTAAGTATAACCAAAAGAAATCAGTTCCAAGCCTAAGTACCTACAGAAGAGCCTTACCTACTGGGAAAGTCTTCCTACTCTTTTCTCTATACAAACTTTACAAACGAAGTCGACTGTTTGCGTTCATGGCAGATATAGGTTTTATGGCTTAAACATACTTGCTATAATTAATGTCTTTATCCAGGGAGGAAACAGTCGACAATATTTGTATGGAGAACGAGTAGGTAGACTTTCCTCTTAATAACTACCTCTTCCCTTACCTAGATTTTTCTTCTGTTTTCGCGATGTTGTATAGAAATTTAACTTATTTTTTGGTTTGTGGCGACTGTTACCATATTTTGGAAAATCTTGCGGTAGGGACCCTTTAAAAGTAAAATCTTAATCCGAATAATATCGATATTAAGGTAGAATAGAAAACTAAATTTTTCATAATTTATTTTGGTATTAAGTTTGTATGGAAATGGTAACAGTCGCCACGTTCTTAAGAGCGCGCGCGTGGTAACGCGTGAGCGAAGTCTTAAAAAAGAAAGTTGAAAATCTTGAAAAGATTTCATGGAAATTGAGAACAAGCCTAAAGGGGCACGTTTTTTGAGGTGCTGGCGAAAAGGTAAACAGAACCACGTGGTGCACGTGAAAAATTCGAATGGAAAAGTTATAAAGAGAATGGGGGAAGGCAAATTAGGTAGTTTTTAAGTTAAGCATTTATTTTTTATTTTTAAGTTAGGTATATCAAAACTCGTGTTTAATTTTTTTTGGTTTTAATCATGTTGCTTTTATTATGTATAACATTTTGATTATAAATAAGTTGATAAGAGGAAAGTCTACCTACTCTTTTTCCATACAAACGCATAAAGACATTAGAGAAAATATTTTTATAGATTCTTCTTCTGTTTTCGCGATGTTGTACTGAAATCGCGTGGTTTTTATTACTTTTAGCATTGTTACAACGCTCACCGTTTCAAGACCTTTCCAGGTCTCTTCTTCAGGATAGACTAAGATGTGATTTGTCATTCTAATGTATTAAAAAGTTACAGTGAGACTACCGTCTTATTATTAAAAAAACCCGGCCAAGTGCGAATCTCGCGCACGAAGGGTTCCGTACCACTGTCACAATTGGGTATGGAACCCTAAAATGGTTTACATCAACTTTGATTCAAAGAAAATCTGAAACTTTTAAGAAACTCTTTGGACAGTGAAGGCAGACTAGTATATTTGACAGATAGGGCAGCCATTTTGAATTCCATGACCAACTCGATTTGACTTGACCAATCAGAAGCGACCTCAACTACGCGACTAGAATTCCCTTGTAGTTTTTGAAACACGTTTGTTGTATGGGAGCCCCTTTTAAATAATTGCTTTGTTTTGTTTTTAGTATTTGTTGTTGTAGCGGCAACCGAAATACATCTTCTGTGAAAATTTCAACATTCTAGCTATTACGGTTCATGAGATACAGCCTGGTGACAGACGGACAGACGGACGGACGGACGGACGGACGGACGGACGGACGGACGGACAGACGGACAGACAGACAGACAGACAGACAGACAGACAGACAGACAGACAGCGAAGTCTCAGTAATAGGGTCCCGTTTTTACCTTTAGGTACGGAACCCTAAAAACTATTAAAATGTTATCAAAAACGTTCCTGTCTACGCAGGTTCCAAATTGCAATGATTATTATTTACTTTATTGTTAAATTTTATTATTAAACTTTATTATTTAATTTTAACTCCATTACTTTTATTTACTTTATTATTATTTTACTTTGTTATTTACATTTTATTTAGCCTATCATTACCAACTATGCACAAATCACCTTTCCAACGATTAATTTATCACTACGTGACTTCGCAAACGCGCCCCTTCATGAGAAGAAGTCACAAGAAACTCCTGGGGGTTGTCACGCGATTCAAACCGAAAAATGTCTTTAATTTTAAATATTTTTATGCCATAAAACCTATATCTGCCATGCCCCTACGTTTTTTTTTTCATTTTGTGATTAGAATAAGTATAAAATTCTGAAGAATTAGAAAATGAAAAAAAACAAAACGTAGGGGCATGGTCATGGCTGATATGGCATAAACATAATATATTGTCTCATATCATTTATCCAGGGAGGAAACAGTCGACTACGTTTGTAAAGTTTTGTATGGAAAAAAGAGTAGTAGAAAAAAGACAGCCCCTAATAAGAACTAAAATAATCTAAATTATGCTTCAGCTCTGATCAATTTTATTATGTAAAACTATAAGGCTCAGCTAGTAGGTACCTACTTAAATTATATCTTATTGACCAATGTATATAAATAATCCATAACATTACACAATTAATATTTGTTATCTTTCAATGAACTTTTCAGGAAAAAACTGCTAGATCTTTGTACGATAAGGCATGAGGTAGAAAAACGCAATGACTGATAAAAAATGCATCATATAGTGCATTGAAACGTTCATATCTTGGGGTTAGCAAACTCTATGCTAATACTAAAATACTTATATTATAATATTATTGCAATTCTTACGATTGAATTTAAGCACTATAAAACTTTTAACAAATAGATAAATTAAAGACATTTTTCGGTTTTTAATCGCGTGGTGTTTATTATTTTAAGCAATGTTTCAACGCTTTACGTTTCGAGATCTTTACAGGTCCCTTCTTCAGGATCGTCAATTTCAATAGAACATCGCGAAAACAGAAGAAAAATCTACAAATAGATAAGTTTGATTTTTATAACGAATTAAAAAAAACATTATTCAGGCAGCTTTACCCTCACAGCATACAGCATCAAAACGTCATTCTAAGTACTAATTTTATAAAGCTGAAAGTTTTTGAGTATACCTATATGACGTATGTGTGTGTATTTGTTACTCAATCACGTAAAAACCGCTAAACCGATTACCATGAAACACAGATAGCTGGAGACTTAGAATAACACATAAGCTACTTTTTTTCCCGATATTCCCGCGGGATTGGGGTTTACGCGGGTGAAACTAGTAAGAATATAAAATGACTTAATTAATTTTTATAGTCCTGTGGGGTGCAAATTTTTGGAAATAATTTCTTCAAATAATCACAAAATAGATACTTAAATTTTGCTACTGTTTTCGCGATGTTTAATTGAAACTAAACTCATTTTTCACTTAATACTCAGTTTATTATTTATTATAGCATGGGGTGTTTATTACTGTTCTTACTAAAATGTTCTGGCTACTCCAACCTTACTCCACGTTTGGCTATGAAAGTTTCAAAAAAAAATAAAAAAAAATGTTCTGTTTTCCAGAAAAATCAAAAACAATGCAGTTTTTTTTTTCATTCTAGTTTTTTATCATTACGAAACAAAGCGTAGTACATACAGACCTACGTACCTACAAGTCGTTAAACTGAAGTTTAATATAGTATAATAATTGTCCGATAATATTGAGGTGGGTGACCCAAGCCTACGGCCCACCTGCCCCAGGCAAGGCAAGGAACAGCCTGCCATCGCCCCACAATGCTATCTGTCATACAACTCCAGGGCTACTTTTTCTGATCTCGTTCGATGACTCCCAAAGACTGACTATCGCTTTGACGTCGGTCTCTGTATTAAGTTTAATAACTTAATAAATGATGCGTCGCCACGGCCTGTATCGCCACGCCAAAAATTAGGTTTACCCTCACCTATAGATGTTTAACATATTGAGTTGTGTGACCCAAGCCTACGGCCCACCTGCCCCAGGCAAGGCAAGGAACAGCCTGCCATCGCCCCACAATGCTATCTGTCATACAACTCCAGGGCTACTTTTTCTGATCTCGTTCGATGACTCCCAAAGACTGACTATCGCTTTGACGTCGGTCTCTGTATTAAGTTTAATAACTTAATAAATGATGCGTCGCCACGGCCTGTATCGCCACGCCAAAAATTAGGTTTACCCTCACCTATAGATGTTTAACATATTGAGTTGTGTGACCCAAGCCTACGGCCCACCTGCCCCAGGCAAGGCAAGGAACAGCCTGCCATCGCCCCACAATGCTATCTGTCATACAACTCCAGGGCAACTTTTTCTGATCTCGTTCGATGACTCCCAAAGACTGACTATCGCTTTGGCGTCGGCCTCTGTGTTAAGTTTAATAACTTAAGAGGAGTATATACGCCAACGACCTTGAAACTGAAAATCCCTGTCGTGCTCATCGAAAATTGTTGATTATTTCATGACGGAATGTCGTAGAACTTTTTTTTATGCACAAATTGTAGGTGACATTGTTTCCTACATTTTGGTGTAGTTTTAAGACAAGAACCTCCTATTGGTGCAAAGCCTATCCAAATTTTAGACAAAAAATGTCTGATTTGGCTAAAATGTCGATAGGCTTCAATACGTTTAGACATATTTGTATGGAAACTGCACTAAAATATCGGAAACAATGTCGCCTACAATCTGTACACAAAAAAAAGTTCTACGACATTCCGTCATGAAATAATCAACAATTTTCGATGCGCCCGACATGGATTTTCAGTTTTTCAGAATAGGGCCCTTAATAAATGATGCGTCGCCACGGCCTGTATCGCCACGCCAAAAATTAGGTTTACCCTCACCTATAGATGTTTAACATATTGAGTTGTGTGACCCAAGCCTACGGCCCACCTGCCCCAGGCAAGGCAAGGAACAGCCTGCCATCGCCCCACAATGCTATCTGTCATACAACTCCAGGGCTACTTTTTCTGATCTCGTTCGATGACTCCCAAAGACTGACTATCGCTTTGACGTCGGTCTCTGTATTAAGCTTAATAACTTAATAAATGATGCGTCGCCACGGCCTGTATCGCCACGTCAAAAATTAGGTTTACCCTCACCTATAGATGTTTAACATATTGAGTTGTGTGACCCAAGCCTACGGCCCACCTGCCCCAGGCAAGGCAAGGAACAGCCTGCCATCGCCCCACAATGCTATCTGTCATACAACTCCAGGACTACGTTTTCTGATCTAGTTCGATGACTCCCAAAGACTGACTATCGCTTTGGCGACGGCCTCAGTGGCGCGGCGGGCGATGGCCCGACTGCAACGCAGAAGGTACTGTGGGTACTAGACAAGGAATTGCTTATTAAGGTGCATTTAGACCAAACGAAAGAATGCTCATTCTAGCCGCACTACGTCATATTCTTTTAATGTAAACGGACGTAGAGTGCGTTTCATCTTTAATTATTTATGCCGTCATGTTGGTAGCAAAACAAAAAAGTGCAAAATACAAAAAAAATAATGTGCTACCTTGAATTTAGGGGGATTTGTATTTAAAGAATGAATGAACGAATCTTCCTGTATTCAAGGTTTAGGGTATAGCACATTCAGGATTTTATGGCAAGACTTTTTTGTTTTGCTACCAACATGACGGCATAGGTAAATAAAGATGAAACGCACTCTAGAGCATTCTTTCGTTGTTCTGTCTATGTCTATTTCACTAAACATTTACGATAGAATGCTCGTGTTCTAGCTCTAGCTCTGTGTTCGTTTGGTCTAAATGCAATACAATATGCCTACATCATACTTTTGTAAATACATACATTTAGGTATGACTAGCAGATTCCTGTAGTTTCACCCGCGTACCTAAGTCCAGCTAAGCTTGTGTTATAGACTAGACAACAAATTTATTAATCCCCAACAGAAAAAAAGAGCTAGGTATTGTAAGTTTGAGGTGTGTGTGTGTGTATGTGTCTGTGTGTGTGCATCAAAGCTTTCAAACGGATCTTGATATTTTATAATAAAATCATGATTAAATAAAACCGAAAATAAATATTAATTTTAATAATAAAATAATAGGTAAGTTATTTAAATTTCCATGTACCTACTTTATAAATATAATTACTATATTTAAATTAAAACCTAATTACAATTAAACTTAAAAACTACAAATTTACCAAAACAACAAAGTCAGTCGAACAGGCCACCCAAATTCGTTGCTGGCGCAAAGGACCCTAAAACGCACGCAGCATTTCCTCGTTGGATAGCAACGGCCATCCTCTGCACCAGAAAAGAACCCGAGCGGCAGTCAGTTTAATAATTTAATAAATGATGCGTCGCCACGGCCTGTATTGCCACGCCAAAAATCAGGTTTAACAAAATCAGGTTTAAAAAAACATTAAGTTATATAACTTAATATATTTTTTCTAACACCACCACAGACTAAATAACAGTAGAAGACATGGTGTGAAATACCTAAGTACATAAGTAGTAAATAAATCGGTCTGCAGTCGAGACCGTTCCGGTCTAGTTGACCAGTTGCTTATGTAACACCCTGTACCAACGTTACACTTTACTATCGGCTGGTTTTTACATAGTCTTAATTATTACTTACTTAAACCTAACTTAGCCGTGTATCCCCGGCATAGAAGAGGGTTACCTCATCTCTTCCCGTGGGTGTCGTAAAAGGCGACTAAGGGATTTAGGGGGGGACTAGCAAAACTTAAGTTCTCCTCGTGCGGTGGCGGGTAAACTGCTTGGTCCCTAAGAGAGTTGGTGTCAGGCAGGCAGCTGATCGTAAAAGTATTGCCAAATCTATTTGCAGCAGGTATAGTCAATGATGACTTAACCTTCCTACTGTGCCGGCCGACCCCAAATTATTTGGGGTTTTAGCGGACCCCGGGCTCCCATCAAGGATGTAACTGGGAACATCGCTCAGATGAGATGAGACTTATATTTAGCTTAGAAATATTTTACAAGGAGAAATATGTAGGTTCATCACCAAAAATTTTCCCATGACAGGATTCGAACCTATGCCCCTCGCTTGCCGGGCGAGTGCGCTACCACTGCGCCACACGGGAACCCACGTGACACAGGTTCGAATCCTGTTATGGGAGAATTTTTAGTTACCTATGTTAATTCTCCTTGCAAAAATTTCTAGTAAAAATGCCTTGAGCAATAAAGACATAAGAAATAGTATTCTTAACTTGGCAATCTTCTATGTCTGTAAATGCTCTGTCCTGACTGATGGATCAACGCACAGCCTAAACAGCTGTTAGTAGAAAGCTAAACTTTGGAGAGAGTGTTCTTTATACGGTGTACCTAGACCAAACCTTTTAAAACATAAAATTTTATGGACAATATGTTTAAAGAGATTAAGTACATACAATTCCTCCTTCAATTTTTATATACCTGGTAGAAATCGCTTTTAGCAATAAGACACCGCCTATTGTAACGCGGTTTCACCCGCATAAGGACCGCGGTCCCGTGGAAAAGAACAAACTCCAGATCCCAGCTCTCTACTATCAGCAGTTTAGTTTAGGCTGTGCGTAGATCAGTCAGTCAGTCAGGACAAAGTATTTTATAGATAACTAGCTGCGCCCCGCAGTTTACCCTCGTAAGTCCCGATCCCGTGAGAATTTCGGGAAAAAAGTGGCCTATGTATTATTCTAGGTCGCCAGCTATCTCTCTTTTCCAAGTTTGATCGCAATCGGTTCAGAAGTTTTTGAAGGAGTAACAAAGTCACATACAGACATACATACATAGAAACTTTCGCGTTTATAATATTAGTAGGAAGGATAGGATATGAAGTAGGAAGATAGTAATCTCACATGACTCGCCTGCCAAAAGAGTCAGAGTACTGCATCTTGTATCTTGACTGTGTCAACGACACTCGATCTCCGAAACTGCATAGATCGGTGTCAACGCACTACGAGGCTTGCACTGCACTGTGCAGCCGCTAGGGGGAATTGAGCATTTAGGTATATACTACATTTATTTATTAGCTCAAGCCCAAAATTATTTTAAATATTTTTACAAATATTAAATAAAAAATAATTTATGTGAACTACACACAGCGCCATTTAGCCCCATGGTAAGCTACTAACTAAGCTTGTGTTACGGTGACTTAACGACAGATATAATATTTATATTTATTTATCTTTTGTAAATACATAGTAGGTACACATTATACATAGAGCTATTTCTAAGCATAAATACATGCACCGGGCGAGAATCGAACCCGCAACCTTCTGCATTGCAGTCGAGTGTTCGCCTGACGCGACAAGGAGGTCGTCAAAATATTATTTTAGTCAGTGCTATTTAACGCACGCATATTGAATAAATAAATAAATGTTGTCAACTTCACTCAGCATCATCTAGCCCCGTGGTAAGCTACTAAGTTTGTGTTACGGTGACTAGACAACGGATATAATACTTAATTTATTGTTTTTTTTTTGAAATACATACATATGACATAGAAAGGCGGTAATCGAATCCGCATTGCAGTCGTGAATTCGCCCACATACAGATAGAGAGACGTTTAATAAGTTGCTTTTAATAATTTGCTGTAACAACACAAACACAGAAAAAAATAATCTTTGTAATTTGGTGGCTTATCTTTGTGTACGAAATGACTCTCTTTACGTAAAAACTACTTAATCGAGTGCGATAAAACTTGGCACACAGATAGCTGGAGATCTGAATTATCACCTAATATGCGCTTTTTACACCGATATTCAGGCGCGATATGAAAGAAATCTTCTGTGGCGCCTTTTGTTTAGTTCCAATTAAGCTAATTGACACCGAATTTTTTATTGGGTATATACTTTCGTAGCATAACGTACTGCATTCCCCGCAGCGCAGGAGGGTCGGCGACCGACGCAAGCGCAGCCTCCGAACGCATCGCGCTAAACAAAATATACCAACACTTCTTCATCTTATCGTGTAGTGGGGTCTCACGTAAAGGTCTCACCTAGTGTTAGACTTGTCAGGTCGCCCTAACGCTTTTAAGTTGACCTAACGACTGCTATCTGAGATAACAACCGTATAGTGGTGTGTCTCATCTAGTGTTAGCGTAATCAGGTCGCCCTTAGGCCTCTAACGACTTCTATCAGACATACATACAACAACCTCTGTTGTCTGCGAAACAAAGTCTGCGTGTGCACATAGGTTATGTACCCTATGTGCACGCGCATCGAAAATGTAGGTTTTTCGTTCTTTTTATTTTCTTACTGTAACATACTTTCATGCTCTTTACTACGAAATATTTGTTTACTTAGTTATAAGCTTTTGGTACTTATATAAACTTATTGATCAAGGCTTCTATTTCTCCCGAGATTCCCATGTGATCGGCTCCAGTTATCATTATAATATTTATAGTATACTCGCTGCGTCCCGCGGTTTCACCCGCATAAGTCCTGATCCCGCGGGAATATCGAGATCAAAAGTAGCCTTTGTTACTCAGGGTGAATGAAAGCTTTCTAATGGTAATAGAATTTTTGAAATCGGTTCAATGGAAGTTTTTAAAATCATTCATTTCATTACACATAAACAAACACAAAAATACAAATCTTTCCTCTTTATAATTATTAGTGTAGATAGAGTGATTCAAGAGGAAGGTTTATTATGTATGTAATAGGTATAGCTAAGCGTCGCGCGAAGCCGGGGCGGGTCGCTAGTAAATATAAACTGAAAACCCACCTGCAATACCCAGTAAAATGGCATTGAACGTTGGTGGCAAAAGTGACTAATTTATCAATAAATCACAATAATATCATACGATTCGTCCGTCGTGCTGTTTCTTTGAAGGCAGTCGTTCTGAGAAATGCATTGTTAATTGATGATATTTGTTAATTTAGGAATTTAGCTGACTGGCGGTCTCTTTCTGATTCATTGTTTGGTTGAACCTAATTATGTTATAAGTAGGTATATACCTATAATAATATTTTGAAGAATCTATCTATACTTACATATTAAAAAAGTGAAGCGATAAAAAAATCTAACATTGAATTATTATATTTAGAAAACAAATAGACAGTTGCCTCAAAATCGGTTTTTGGATGTTTTTGGACACGTCTGTTTGTCAAGAACAAAACAACAATACCTACAAAGAGTACGGACTTATCGCTGAAAGCGATTTCTTTCAGGCAACCTTTGGATGGAATAGACCTGTTTTAGCCTGAGTGGCAGGTTGTACAGAGTAACGAATGATAGGTAACATAATTATGGGTAAATAGGTTGAAATAATTAATATAAATAAATACATTGATACATATATACAAACTTTATAGGGGTCGAATTGAGAACCTCCTCCTTGTTTGAAGTCGGTTATAAAGACCAGTCCATGTCCGACATAAATTATCATGAGGTGAAAAAAAAACAACATCCTTATTTTCGTTTTCATCCACGTCGTAAGTATAAAATATTGTTTAAAATCAAAAGTAGCGTGTTTTCTTTTTATTGTACGTTAGAGAAATGGCCGCGTCGGTTGATCCCTGCGCGGGCGCATACCACTGTCGCTTTCCAAGCTTTCTTCCGGACAGCCTTGGATGTTTGGGACAGGGAATGCTGTGGAGCTGTTATTGGTATAGTTAATATTTTTAAAGATAAGGTACTACTCGTGTATAATAATTTTAAAATGTACTTTATTTTGCGAATATCCTTTAATTCATGTATAAGTATAGGAATTAAAAAAAAATGGATTTTTTATCATTTGTCTATGATATTAGTAATATCACTAATGTGTGTTTAGATACCTTTATGGGGTTTTTTGGATGTTTGTGTTTCAACCACGCAAAAACTACTGAACTGATTACGATGACACTTGATACGCAGACAGCTGGAGATCTTGACATAGGTTACTTTATAATCCAGATATTCTCGCGGGATCGGAACTTATACGGGTGAAAGAATGTCTGAAATCAATAAAGTAGTTCCGGAGTCTATTCGTTACAAAGAAACAAATCTTTCCTTTTTTAAAAAATGAGTAATAGATACGCGATTAACTCGTTAAAATCTAACTATATCAACACATCGTGTTAATCCCGTTGTCTGCTGAAGCACACAGGTGTATTTGCGATTTTTATTCACCAATTTGCGATTTTTTTGTTTTGCGTTTTCCGACAATTTGCAATTTCAGCAGTCAATAAGTAAAAGTTTATTTTAAATACGATCAAATTTTCCTTCGACTCCACCCCACCCTTGTGCTATCCAGATGTGAACGAACCAGATAAAGAGATGGTACTTTCACCGAGGGCAGTGCCCTTTAGGGCGACGATCCCCGAAACTCCCGGAGGCTTTCAAACGCAGACTAGTTTGAAGACGGGATGTAGAAGTAGTAAATTACAAAAAAAAGTGTAATGTGTAGTATATCCGTTGTCTAGTGCTTATAGTACAAGCCTAGTGCTTAGTTTGGGGCTAGATGGGGGTGTGTAACGTTCGTGCAATATTTAGTTTTAACTACGTAGGTAGGTACTCGCAAAATAAAATTGTCTGTTTGCCCTTATGTAGTAAGTATTTACGATGTCTAGTACCCATAGTACAAGCCTTTTTTTTTTTTACGTGGAGAAATCGAAATTTTCTCGATTGACATCCAACAATGATGATTGGTTGGTTCGCCAACATCGCGAAAACAGGAGATAAAATTTAAAATTAGAACATGAAAAATATTCAAACGTAGGTCATGGCAGCTACAAGTGTATAGGTTTGATGGCATAACCATATTTGTTTTAATGTCTTTATCCAGGGAGGAAACATTCGACTACGTTTGTATGGAGAAAGAGTAGGTAGATTTTCCTCATTAGCCAGAACGCACTGCGATTAAACGCAAGCGGTTTCCGAATAGCTGAAAACGCAGAACCGCGGATCAATACGCAATTTCAGTCATTGAAAAAAACGCTAATGCGTGGACTTGTATAGAAAGCTATGTGTTTTATTTTTTTGCGGTTTCAGACCTACGGGAAACGCAGGCGTTTAACCGCAGTGCGTACACGCTCTTAGACCGTATTTTTGACCGTCTATTACCTATGCAGGAGAAACCAAAGAACACAGCTAGTGACTGAAGATTTATTTATATCCATGATATCCATTGTTCAGTGTTCAAAACGTGTCATATTGAAGAAACCCTCAAGGTCCTGGGCCCTAAGTGTTTCCTTATGAAAACAATAAGGCCTCATTATTTATCGATGTTATTTACAAGTTGATTACTTATAATTACTTTTAATTATTAATTCGTTTCCGCTTTTATCACTCTTTTATAACTGATAATCAGGGCAGGAGGCAGATTGAGAAGATCCAAGAAGTGTTGGCTCGACGACGTAAGATCGGATATGTGTGCAAATGGTCTCACTACGCGGGATGCCGAAGATCGTGCGAAGTGGAGACGTAAAAGTAGGAAAGCGGACCCCGGGCTCTCGAGAGGGATGCAACCGGGAACATCGCACGGATAATGATGATAGCAGGAGGTATTCTACAGTTATACCGAGGGGGGTTGGTATCGGACAGGCGGCCAGTGGTCAATGAAGACTTACCTACTGTGCCGACCTCATATAATTTGGCACTATCTTACTTGATGGTAAGTAATGTGATGACATGATCTAAGACATGCTCATCTAGGAAAAGGGAAATGGCAGTGGAAAAAGATCTGACCCATCTTCCTTAGTGTCTACACCGGGGAACGTATCGGAAAACGGACGAGTTGGCTTGGCGCTAAGACTTAGACCAGTGGGTAGTAGCAAGGCGCGGCCGAAGCAACCCACCATTTTTTGGGTTATATAACGTCTAAGACGTAGCACGTAGGTTTCAAAGATTACTAGGTCAACATAACCAATGGACTAGTAAATCATCGGGTACTACTAAATACATGTTTTGCGCGTAGCTAAGTGAACAGCGATCTCGTGGGATAGTTCCCATAACAATCACTCTATCATTGTGGTATCGGCACACCTTCGCCTTGTTTCTGGGCGCCTGGTACTTTTTGGTGGTTTTGCTTTTATGTATTTTTCTAGCATGGCTAGAGTAGGTTCTTTTTGCAACGTTTTTTCATGCTAATTTTCTTCCCCATTTTATCCCTCTTAGAGGATGAAATAAAACATAAGAATAAATTTAGTGTTTGGAGTCATCGCCATGGTAGGTTCATTTTTCAAAGTTCCATCCTAATTTTCATGACCATTTTATCCTTCTTCGTGTTTGGTACCATACATAGTGCGTTCCTATTCCAAAGTACCATCCTAATTTGTATCCCCATTTTATCTCTCTTAGGGGATGAAATAAAAAATAAATAAACTTAGTGTTTGGAGCCATAGCTATTAGTGCGACCATTTTCTAAAGTTCCATCCTAATGTTCATCTACATTTAATCCCCCTTAGGCGATGATTTAAAGAAAACTCACATGGTTATTATATAAAATGAGTTTTTTAAGGCCAGACCTGGTTTAAACCATGATTTAGGCATAGTAAATCATGGTTTAAACCAGGTCTGGCCTTATAAAATGATTTTTCATCCCATCTATTCGAAAAGAGCTAGTCTAATCCCTGTAAACAGGGCATGAAGTAGCGCTTTGCTGGCGATGTTCCTAACAGGCATTTTCATATCTCACTAGCTGACCCGGCAAACGTTGTTTTGCCTTATAAATTATAGATAATTAAATTTTTCCTGAATTTTCTTTGCTATAAACCTCACGGAGCCCGAGACCTTTCCAACGAATGCAAAACCGTGGAAATTGGTTCGTGCGTTCTGGAGTTATAGCGTCAGGAAGGAAAACCCGACTTATTTTTATATAGTAGAAGAAGATTATTGCCCTGTTTACAGGGCAATAATGAGATTTGAATTTGGAATGTGAATATTTTTAAAAAGTTTCCATTAACAAAGAGTTCTTATCACTATACTGCGTGTCTGATAGGTAAGTGATGGGTGATAGACCGAGCACGTTAAGCAACACATGTGTGTCTGATAGGTGAGCGATGGGTGTTCGACCGTACAGGTAGAATATTGGTAAAATGGAGGGTTTTTGTAGAAAATGGTAGGTTTTGGTAAGAAATGGTAACGTTGGTAGAAATTGGTAGGTTTGGTGAAAAATGGTAGGTATTGGTAGAAAATGGTAGTTTTTGGTAGAAATGGTAGTTTTTGGTAGAAATGGTAGTTTTTGGTAGAAAATAGTAGGATGTAGTAGAAAATGGTAGGTATTAATGGAAAATGGTAGGTTTGGTAGAAAATGGTAGTTTTGGTAGAAAATGGTAGTTTTGGTATAAAATGGTAGTTTTGGTCGAAAATGGTAGTTTGGTAGAAAAAAACAGGTTTTGATAGAAAATAGTCGATTTTGGTAGAAAATGGTAGGTTTGGTAGAAAATGGTAAGATATGGTAGGTATTGTTAAAAATTGGTAGTTACTGTCAGACGCGAACAATGGTCAAAGTACGTTACTCTTTCCTCATAGAGGGTGATGAAAAGTAGAATGTTCACCTCGGGAGCAAACACTATTTTTCGCTCGAGTGAGATACTTTGAATCCCTCGATTCGCTCAGGATTCTACTCTAGAATCCCTCGCTCCTCTCTGGATTCAAAAAACACTCTCGCCGTAAAAATAGTCTTTTCTCCCTTGGTATACAATCTACTATTATATTAACCATGTTAGTGTTTTGGATCTCCTAGGAACCCCGGTGCCATAAAGTATAACTAGAATTACAAAGAATCCTGTCCCTCAAAACGATTTGAAAACTGTTTTTTTTTGACCAAGCGACTCAGAAAACTGTTTTTTTTCTCTCTACTGAGAGAAGCGTCTTCAAGTATGTTGCTTCTCTCCTACAGATCATATTTCTCAACCAATCTTCTCGAAACTGAGCATATACATTTTAGTCGCAGGGGATTTTTTCCTAGTTTATTTTTGGTGAGTACAATGAAGCGTTCTATCTAATCTATCTATTTTTGAAGGGTTTTCGAAGGATTTCGCACACTACGGGGCCGAATTATACTGCTTTCGAGGTCTAATATTTGCAGAATTACTAGTAACATATAAACAGTCTTAACCAGAACAACAAAATTAAAAATGAATAGTGCATTTGCCCCGTTTTCTATTTAATCTAGTTAATTTAACTAAACCCTCGCCTCAGACACCTCATCCTCTCCAGGGAAACCTAACGGAATCTATAATGAACTGACATGATTCGTCCATTTTCCAAATTGTTATCCTGGCCTGGCTAGACCACAGTTCTAGCATTCTAGCTTGAATATTAGATTCTGAGAAGTAATTTTTAAAATTTGTTCTGTCAGTGTTTGGTCCCCCTCTGTGCTCTGTGCACTTCATGGGGAGAGATGAGAATCATCTCTCCCCATGAAGTGATCAAACTACAACTTTATGGCCGCTACTTTTATAACTTTTTTTTACTTATTTCTAAATCTACCCTTTCTTAAAATTTCTATCCCTTTCTCGCCTAAACTTTTCATCAAACATTTTTGCGAATCAATCTATAGTCTTATACCTACATTTAAAATATACCTATACACGACAAATTGAAACTTCCTCTTTTTTTTAAAGCGGTTAAAATTATAGTGTGAAGGTACTAAGAAAGGGTTTTTTGGAAAAATACCGCGGGTTCGGGACTTACACGGGTGTAACCGTGGGACACAGCTAGTCCAAGATAAAAGATTACTTATAATATAAAGACATATCCTATCCAGGGTTTCGTTAAATCTTGAGATTCTAAAAAAAAACATCGGAAATGATTATTTTACAAAGACACACATCCTGGAAGGTTTCAAATAACTTTTCTTCACAATCTTATCAACACTCTTTGAATTCCTGTCAACCTGGTACTTTGAACCATGTTTGGAACACATATCTGACGACTTTCCATTAAAACACACTACACACAGATACTATAATACACATAAATAGTAATCTTTTTTTTGTGTTTTTCCGTGTATCTGTGTGTGTTTTAAGTACGTGCTATGGGTCATCAAGCAAAATGTAAGTTAACAATTCGAATCATGGACCTCCCCCTCCTTTGAGCATACTTTCACTTTCAGTACTAGGGCAAACATGTTACTTTGACACGGTTCTATGTTACACCTGAACTTTTGATTATCGACTCTATTTCATAGCTACAGAATTGAAAATTCAAAAGAAGAAGTGAAATGCAACTTTGTAAAAGTAATCAGTTTCGAATTCAAATGTCGAAAGTGAAGATGATTTGTCATGCAATTTTGAACTCTAAAGCGTAGAGTTAAGATTGAGTTTAGCTTCAATTATTAGGGCGTTTATGTCATTTTAGCGTGTTTTGATAGTGGTGGTTCCGTCGAGAGAGATTCAGAACCTTATGATGACGAATTCACGTTTGGAACATTATGAAATCGGTTTGACATGAACTTTGGTTTTTTGTGATGATTTTTCCTTAGAAACTATTATCTTAAGTAAAATAACTAATAAATAAATATATTATTATTAGTAATTTGTGTCATATTTACAAGGAGTCATATAAAACAAGGAGTTTTGACCCTTTTTGATTTTTCTTGACTTCAAAAAGCAAAAATTACTGAACTAACAGCGATGCAACTTGCGTCGTAGATAGCAAGATAGTCGTAGAACAATCCATAGCCTAGTTATTAAATACCAAGTAAATGATGAATTTTACTTATATTTTGATACTCTATTATATAATTACAAAATTATATGCTTTTATTTCTAAGTTTTCACTTAAGAATAAGTAATGTTTAAAAATATAAATATTTTATAGGTACCTACCTACCTATGTAACTAAATATTTTTTGCGATGAAAAATCGATGAATGACGTGTAAACTAAGTTATTTATGAATTAATAAATGAGTAGGTATCTAAATATTTAAATATATGAATTTAGGGGAGTAGGTAATAGTCCAGGATCCCCAGTGTTGTTATACCAGCACTTGACATTTGCATAGTTTCAGTGACACTGAGTGTATATATTGATAACTATCAAGCTAGTTTTCCGTGAGTATATAGCTTCATTTTGATGAGACGCCCAACAATTTCCTATACGAAACTCTCGATTGTGGTAGATAACAGAGGTAGGATCTGTACTACTACTTTTGAGCGTAGGACCGGGATAACGTGCCAAATTTGTAGGACAATATGACTGATAAATTTGCAAAAATGTACCAGGGATCCTGGACTATATAATACCAAAAGGCACAGTTATTTTGAGGCTAGATTCCACTAAAACTGGAATTAGTAATTCTACGCATAATTAATCTTCTTTTGTTCGAGAGACTCTCGAGCTGTTCAATCGAAAAAATGACGATTTATGCGGAGAATTGTTATTCATTGGTTACTCTTGCTTGGTCGAATTCAGCCTTAGTTCTGTAATTGTAGTTCGTTAGGTAGATATAGGTAGGTAGGTACTACAATGTAAAAATATTGCAGATTATTTCTTTAAGCAACCTACATATTTAATGGTTTTTTTCTGAGTCAACCTTTATGTCTGTCTGTAAGTAGGTCGTCTTGGCTTTTACAAATTATTAGTTGCGCTTCGCGGTTTCACCCGTATAAGTCCTGAACAAATAAACCATTTTATTATTAGCGGTTTCAAAATTACATAAAAACTTTGATCCCTATTTTATCCCCCTTGGGGGATGAATAATAATAAACCTTTCCTAGTGCTTATGAGGAGATACGTAGAAGAACGAGGGTCACCGACATAGCCAAACGGATTAGCTCTTTGAAGTGGCAGTGGGCAGGACATATAGCACGGAGAGCAGATGGTCGTTGGGGCCGAAAAGTTCTCGAATGGAGACCGCGGATCGGAAAGCGCAGCGTTGGACGTCCACCAACGAGATGGACGGACGGCTTGGTTAAGGCCGCGGGTTCACGGTGGATGCAGGCCGCTTATGACCGAAGCATCTGGAGATCTATGAGGAAGGCTTATGTCCAGCAGTGGACTTCTTACAGCTGAAATGATGATGATGAGTGCTTACTTGCGACCCCTAAGAAACACACGTGCCAAATTTCAAGTCCTTAGGCTTAGTGGTTTCAAAATTCCATAAAATTTCATCCCCACTTTATCCCTATTAGGGGATGAATTAACCTTTCTTAGTGTTCACTTGCGACCCCTAAGCTTTTATCCCCATTTTAACCCTCTGAAACCGATAAAACCTTATGATGTAACTTGGTATGTAGATGGCTAGAGTCCGGGTAACACATGGGCTACTTTTTATCCCGATTTTCCCGAAGGATCGGGACTTACGCGGGTGAAACCGCGGGGCGCAACTAGTCTACACTAATATTATAAAGAGGAAAGATTTGTATTTTTGTTTGTGTCTGTATGTTTATAATGACTAAACTCAAAAACTACTGGACCGATTTCAAAAATTATTTTACCAAAAGATAGCTAAATTATCGAGGAGCAGCATAGGCTTTTGATATTCTCACGGGATCTGGACTTACACGGGTGAAACCACGGGGCGCAGCTAGTACCTATTCTATATAAGAGTTTCACCCGAAAGTATCATCATCATCCGAGCGTTGTTCCCGGTTGCATCTCTCTCGAGAGCCCGGGGTCCGCTTTCCTACTTTTACGTCTCCACTTCGCACGATCTTCGGCATCCCGTGTAGTGAGGCCATTTGCACGCATATCCGATCTCACAACGTCAAGCCAGCACTTCTTGGGTCTTCCCAATCTGCCGCGGCCGGGCGCCATAGCAAGACATTTGTTTCCCACGTAACTAGCCGGTTTCCGTAGAACGTGGCCGTACCACCGTAAGCGGCATTCTTGCAGTTTGTCTGCAATGTCTCGGACATGAAGGCTGCCCCTGATGCGGGAGTTTCTGACGCGGTCTTTTCGCGTCACTCCACACATCTAGCGCAGCATCTTCATCTCCGTGACACGCAGCTCCTGCTTATGTCGCTCAAGCAATGGCCACGCCTCACTACCATACAAAAGGACTGGTCTAGTGATCGTTTTATAGACCTGTCCCTTCAGTTTAACCGGCATTTTCGGGTCACAGATGACACCAGTTACCTCTCGCCACTTGGCCCAAGCTGCCGAAATGCGGGACTTGACGTCACAATCGATGTCGCCGGACTCGTGAAGTACAGATCCCAAGTACTTAAACTGGTCTGTCCGCTCGACCATGTGACCGTCTACGCAGACAGGTGTGGGATCTGTGGTATTGCTAGCCAAGTATTCGGTCTTCGCTACGTTGAGTTGCACACCGCCGTTCTCGAGTGACTCTTTCAACGCATTTACACGCCTTCCAAGCCGTCCCTTATCCGAGTCCGCTAGCACAATATCATCAGCATACATGAGCATCCACGGGGGCTGCTCGTGTGCGTCTCGGATGATTACGGACAGTGCGTCCAGTATTACGCTAAACAGAAACGGACTTAGGACGGATCCTTGGTGGACTCCGACTGTAAATAAATAAATAAATAAATAAATTCTGTGAACAACACACAGCGCCATCTAGCCCCGTGGTAAGCGACTAAGCTTGTGTTACGGTGACTAGACAACGGATATAATACTTATATTTATTTTTCTTTTGTAAATACATACATATTATACATAGAAGGACACCCAGACCAGACACAAATATTTATTTTTAAGCATAAATACTTGCACCCGGCGGGAATCGAACCCGCAACCTCCTGCATTGCAGTCGCGCTCTCGCACGACGCGCCACAGAGGTCGTCAAATGGGGAAAGATTTAGTGTCACCAACAGCAGTTCGCACCACTGAATCGGAATTTCGGTACATGTCTCTGATGGATACAATATAAGTTTCAGGCACCCCTTTGGACCGCAGCGCCCACCAGATCATCACGCGAGGAACACAGTCGAAGGCAAGTCCAGAAGCAGAAAATGCAGAGGCGTATTCTTCGTTCTGTATTTCTCCATAACGATCCCTAGGGCGAAAACAGGGTCCATGGTACCATAACCGGGGCGGAAACCCGAAAGTATATTCTTATATAAAAACAGTAGGTATATTCTTTTAGACCTTTTCTAGGGTTCCGTACCCAAGGATAAAAACGTGATCCTATTACTGAGACTCCGCTGTCTATCTGTCTGTCACCAACTGTCTCTCATGAACCGTGCTATCTAGACAGTTGAAATTTTCATGTTGTTATTCTATTCCCGTACAAAATATATTTAAAACATTATAAAACAAACATTTAAGCCGGGCTATACAATAAACGTGTTTTTTTAATTTTAAACACAACATTATCGCGATTTATTTTCACCACTGGCGCCATCTAGTGGCGCCATTAGTGAAAGTGGCGCCACAAAATTAGCGTTTAAAAATAAACGTGGTCACTTGTCAATTATTTCTTGGATAGATAAAGGAACGGAACCCTTAGTGCGCGAGTCCCACACGCACAGTTCCGGTACCACACATGGATATGTGGTAGGTGGCTTCTCTGCCGGCCCCAGCGAGGTTGTCGTTAGCTCCTCTTCCGAGGAACGAGTGGTGAGCGGCTTCATTGCTCCGGTTCCACTCTGGACAATCTGGTACCACTTTGGTACGGGGTAGCTCTCCCTTTAGAGAACCGAATCTAGCGTTTGGGGACACGATCTGTCTATAACTGATCCCGCACGGTTGCCCTCCGGGGTGGCCGGACGGAACAGCGGACCCATCTCTTCATACCCTAGCTGGTTATAGCTTGGGACGCTATAACATATATACGTAGGAGAAATGGAACGGGTTGCAGTCCCACACGCACTTGGCAGCTTTTTTTTATTTTGGTGTAAGTAAAAAGATTAGTGAGGCTGCCTTGCTAATTGGTAGGTATTTGAAGACAAAATCCAACCGTTACCAGGCCAAGGTCAAATGACGAAGAGTCTCCGATGAAAGTTACTACTAAAGAATAATATAGGTGCATCCTGAATCCGGTATTCATTTTTCTTTTGAAATTACAAACCTAGATACCTACAGCTACACTAATATTATAAAGAGGAAATATTTGTATTTGTGTGTCTGTGTGTTTGGTATGAATAAACTCAAAAACTCCTAGACCGATTTCATAAATCTTTCACCATTAGAAAGTTACATTCACCCTGAGTAACATAGGCTACTTTTGATCCCGATATTCCCACGGGATCGGGACTTACGCGGGTGAAACCGCGGGACGCAGCTGTAAATAAATACATTCTGTGAACACACAGCGCCACCTAGCCCCGTGGTAAGCTCCAAAAAAAAATTTTTTTTAGGCATAAATACTTACACCCGACGGGAATCGAGCCCGCAACCTTTTGCATTGCAGTCGAAAATTCGCACTACGCGCCTCAGAAGTCGCCAGACCCATTCTATTCTAGACCTACTTTTTATAGAAAAATTAGTTCGAATGAATAAGAAAAGCGAAACCTCATCTTCCCAACAACTAATTAGTGATAGGGTTCCGTTTTTACCCTTCGGCTACGGAACCCTAAAAAAAAACAAATCTTTGTCTAACAAAAAAAAACAAAAGACGACATAACAACCGAAAGATCTAATCTCATTTCCTGAGACCAAAATCTGGTCAGCGAAGTTTCATTAACGGGTCCCAGTTTTACCCTTCGGCTACGGAACCCTAAAAAAAAACAAATCTAGGTCTAACAGAAAAAAAAACAAAAGACGATATAACAAGCAAAAGATCCAATCTGACTTCCTGAGACCAAAATCTGTGCTACAGAGCACAATCGGTTACATAAACCGGCTGAATGTCGGTCAGTGGTTGTGCAATAGTGAAAGGTTGCATAAGAAACGGTTTAGCCTCACCGAGATGACGGCTTGCGACATGTCGGTTGAGTTGCAAGCTGTAGAGGCGCTTTTGCTTAGGGTTTTTTTGCGAATCGGTTTAGTTTAACCTATTTTTCTCACATCTATACTTACTTTTAATAATCTCTGAAACTCTTTTGAAACTGGACCGATTTTAAAAATTATTTTATCCAGGAGTAATATAGGCTACTTTTGATCTCGATATTCCCACGGGATCAGGACTTACCTACGTTGGTAACAGGTATGTATGTATTTTCCTGGAAATCTCTGAAACCACTGGGCCGATTTCAAAAATTCTTTCACCAATAGAAAGGTACATCATACAGGAGTAACATAGGCTACTTTTGATCCCGATATTCCCACGGGATCGGGACTTACGTGGGTAAAACCGCGAGACGCAGCTAGTAATTAATTATCTCTGAAACTACTAGACCGAATTCAAAAAATACTTTATCAATATAAAGCTATTATCAGGGAGTAACAGAGGCTACTTTTGATTCCGATATTCCCACGGGATCAGGACTTACGTGGGTGATAATATTATTTAAAGAGGTAACGTGGGTAACATTTATGTACTTAAATACCTATATAATATGTACCCTATGTATGTATTTTCCGGGTAATCTCTGAAACTACTAGACCGATTTCAAAATGTTTTGCACCAATAGAAAGCTACATTATCCAGGAGTAACATAGGCTTCTAAGTAACATAGGCGTGGTAATATCGGGATCAAATCTCGATATTCCCACACATGTCTGCCGAGTTGCAAGCAGTTGAGGCGGTTTTGCTTAGATTTTTTTGCGAATCGGTTTTGTTTTGACCTATTTTCGGCTTGATTTTCTCACATTAATAATCTGGTGGGTTTAGATTATCGTATTAGGTGGTATTAGCTTAGGTACAAAAAAAGTGTTATATGTAGTAGGTACTAGCAGAGTCTCGCGGTTTCACCCGTTCCCGCGGGATTTTCCAAAAACCCTTACTAGTGGATGCTTACATATCACAAAGAACACAACCTCAAAAATTCATGTCTCGAGGACCAGCGATTTTGGCTTTGCGTTGATATATAGATCAGTCAGGACTTTGAATTTTATTTAAATAGAAGATATCCGATAGTAGTACCCATAGTACAAGCCCAATAGTGTTTAGTTTGGGGCTTATGGGGGTGTGTAACGTTTGGCATTATTTATTTATTTATTTTAACTAGGTAGGCTTAGATTACCTAGATGGTGGGTATTCTAACAACGAAAATAGGTCACAAAAAACGTGTTAAATATAAATATTCGTTTTATTTTGTTTTCAGCAAGTATTTGTTGTTAAAGCGGCTGCAGAAATTCATCATATCTGTGAATTTCAACTGTCTAGCTATCACGGTCCCGTTTTTACCCTTTGGGTACGGAACCCTAAAAAGGGACCTAAGTTACATTTCCGTACTATTTTTTTTGGGTTTTAATGAGTTGCATAAACCAACACCAAAACCAAAGATTATTGTTTTAATAAAATAAATGTATTTTTTTAATAAAAATTACTCAACATTCGGAACGATTTCATGTCGTTATCATAAATTTCTTTTAGCACGTATTCAATTTCTTTTCTATTCTGATAACGATCCATTTCGTAAACTTACCTTCTTTGATGATGATAATGCACGGAACTCTTATCACTGCGTGTGCGCAACTTTAAGGTCATCATCATCATCTCGTAGTTACATTCTACCCGGGTAGGGTAGGATGTAACTACGAGGTAGGAAAGTAAATAATAAATTTTATATCTTTGTGACAATGACAAATAAATGCATGTCAAAAATGCAATTACGTGCGAACATTATGGGAACGTAATGCCAGAATGCCAGGGGAAAGTCTACACCTACTATTTTCTCCATACAAACTTTACAAACGTAGTTGACGGTTTCCTCTCTCCTCCCTCCGTCATGGCAGATATAAGTTTTATGGCATAAACATATTTGCTCTAATGTCTTTATCCAGGGAGGAAACAGTCGACTACGTTTGTATGGAGAAAGAGTAGGTAGACTGGTCCCTTAACACATAGGCATGAGTAAATCAAGTATGAGAAGGGAAAACGTAATCGGAAATTCGGAACCATCAAAAACGAAAAGTCTATACAATTCAGTCATACAGTCATGTGTGAAACATTTTTATTTTATTACGTCTATTACTAACATTGTTTCTTAAAAATTTCTTTTAATTTTTGTATGTAGCTTAAGGCTATTTCCGCAAGCCTCGCCGCAAGTGAAAATTTTTGAATGCTATTTTTCCTTGAAAGTAAATTTTCTATTGTTTCTTAAGTTTAGATTATTAACTAACACCATATTATGGATCTGTAACATGTATGGTCTGAATTAAATGAATATTACTATTATTAATTCAAGAAGAAGTTTGTATTATAAAATGTCTGGCCAAGTTTCTTGAAGAAAAATGAGAAACCAATGGATTTTTTTAAATTTTTATTTAACGTTTTCTTTCACGTCATTGAGCCAGTGAGTTTTACAATTTTTCGTGAAGGAGTTTGACTGCACAGCTTGAAAAACTAAGAAGTTTACATTACATATGTACAAGATAATGAATTTAAAAAGATTAACCTTATAAAATAATGCCGTTTTTTTTCAGATACCTACTGCCTGGTGAGGTGACAGATAGACAGAAGAGTTTCAGTAATAGGGTCCCGCTACTGAGACTCCGCTGCCTGTCTTTCTCTCATCCGAGCGATGTTCCCGGTTGCATCCCTCTCGGGAGCTCGAGGTCCGCTAAACCAAAAATATTTGGGGTTGGCGCAGTAGTTAAGTCATCCATCATTGACTATACCTTTTGCTAATAGATTTGGCAATATTTTTACGGCCGGCCGCCTGCCTGACACCAACCCTTCCAGGGACCAAGCAGTTTATCCGCCACCGCGCGGGGAGAACTTAAGTTTTGCTAGTCCTTTTACGACACCCACGGGAAGAGATGGGGTAACACTATTCTATGCCGGGGCTCCACGGCTAACTCCTTTAAACTGAGCCCCGCTGTCTGTCTGTCTGTCTGTAACCAGGCTGTATCTCATGACCCGTGACAGCAAGACAGTTGAAACTTTTACCCCTAGCGTACGGACGGAACCCTTAAGAGGATAGTCTCCAGTCTCTTTCTCCATACAAACGTAGTTTAAATTTTCCTCCCTGGATAAAGACATTAGAGCAAATATGTTTATGCCATAAAACCTATATCTGTAATGACTTTTTATTTTTTTTTATTTTCTAATAAAAATAAAAAACAAAAATCAAAAATTAATAAAATGAAAAAAATAAAAAGGTAGATGCATAGTCATGACAGATATAGGTTTTATGGCATAAACATATTTGCTCTAATGTCTTTATCCAGGGAGGAAAATTTAAACTACGTTTGTATGGAGAAAGAGAATGGAGACGATTCTCTTAAAACAATTCTCAAAACGCCATCTTCTCAAAATAACAATCCATCAAATTTGTATACCGTGCGTGGCCATTACCCAAGTCTGATTTCCTATGACATAATCTGTAATGGCGGGCGCGTGTGAGAACCTCTGTGTCAGTTCAGTAGGTGACATTGTTTATTGCATTTGAAACTTATCTGTTACGCTTTTAAATAGCCTAGTGTTATGTAATTGTTTTAATTATTATAGCGGTTTTAGTGAATGAACTTTGTAGGTTATTTTTTTGGAGTCTTGTTTCTAGCTACCTATGTCCCGCGGCTTCGCTTGCGTATCCTACATGGAACAGAATTAGGCTCCCGGTCCCTACTGTTCACGTCTATCTATCTATTAATAGAATTCACGTCTATTACCTACCTTCTTTTTACATTATTTTAGGATTAATGATAATATTTTTGTTTTACTAACGTTTATGTAACGATATTTTGTGAGCATGTGCCTTTTTTGTTGCAATAAATATTTTATCTATCTATCTATGTTGTGGTCATATAATTAAGAACGATTTGAAGTTCTAGAAGTTTTTTATTTAAATCGTATCATACACAGAGATGTGTACCTTCTGAGAAGCAACTAGTTATGTTATATAATAGTCACATTAATAGAGCAACCTGACTTAAGAATAAAGTATGAAATCGCTAACTATTTTTTGCACATTTTATTGATTTTATCAAAGTAACACATTCAAATAGTACTGAAACTGGACAAATAATTAAGAACGATTTATTTAACTGCTCGGGAATTGTTTTGTATGACACTTAGATTTAAAAAATCACAATATTATGTAGCACAGGAAACATAAAAAGAAATTTAATAAATATTTAACTAAAATTAATAGTTAATAGCATATCCACGGCTTTTAATTACAGCTTTACACCGGCGAGGCATTGACTCTATTAATTTTTGACATTTCGCAAGAGAAATAGAGTTCCATTCTTCTAAAAAAACGTCATACAGCTCTCTTAAATATCCACACTTTGTATTTGAAACATTTTTCTTTACTTCAAACGACAGATTCTCTATTGGGTTTAGATCTGGACTGTTAGCAGGCCAGTCTAAGACAGAAACTAATTGCGCTGTAAGACATTCCTTTACGGTGCGTGCAGTGTGCTTTGGATCATTGTCATGCTGGAATGTCCAAATGACCGGTAGAACGTCTTCAGCGTATGGTAACATTGTTTCTTCCAGTATATTTTTGTATTGGAACTGATCCATGTTATCTTCTATCAGCTTTACAGTACACCATGTCCAGAAAAGCAACCCCAAATTTTTACATTTCCACCACCGTGCTTTAATGTAACTTTCGTGTACTTTGGGTCGAATGCTGTATTCGGGGGACGTCGTACATATCGTTTTCCATCAGAACATACTCTGTTTATTTTCGTCTCGTCAGAAAAAAGTACATTTTTCCACTGTTGCACAGTCCAGTTTTCATACTTTCTCGCAAATGCAAGCCGGGCTTGCCTGTGGCAAAGTTTTAACATGGGTACCTTTCTTGCTATCCTACCGTGCAATTTTTCTACTACCAAACGTCTTCGAATAGTGCGTGCTGAGATTGCTGAAGGGTTGTTTTCACCAAAATATTCTTTTCTAAGCTCATTGGACCCTTTAAAAGGATTTTGTTTTGCCATACGAACGATGTTTCGGTCATCTCGAGCAGTTGTTTTTCTCTGTTTAGGTACACGCGGAACATTCGAAGTAGTTTGATACGTAGCAAAATGCTTTACAGCGTGGAAAACCATCGTTTTTGAACATTGCAGATGGTCGGCTATCTTTTTATAAGACCAATTCTTCCGGCGAAGTTTTATTATTACTTCCCTTGTAGATTTATCACAACTTTTATTTTTTCCCATTGTTTTTTCAAAAGAAGCAATCACCTTTAATCTTTTACAGCACGTAATGGCGCCAAAATTATACAAACAGTAACAAATCGACTTGAGTGTTCTCTATTTAAATTTGAATAAAGGTATAAACTACTTAGCGTTCTTAATTACGTGACCAGCCAGTAATAAGGAATACTTTGTTTAAAAGTAGTGTAAAAAGTTTGCCTATTGATTTTTAGCCAATCAAGTGTATCAATGAATACAGTGGTAATATGGAAATGTTTTACGATACCGAGAGAAATAAAAACAAATGCATACAATTAGTTTTGCATCTTAGTTGGAAAAAATCTTCCCTTTATATCAGCGTTCTTAATTATATGACCACCACTGTATATCTATCTATTAAGAAAATAAATTTCATACAAAATTGGATCCCCATATGAGCAATAAATGAAATGAAATGAATGAGGTTCGGCTCGTAGTTCGTCTCAAGTCTACACCCACCTTTTTGCACCTTAGTGCAAACTTTCTTCTTTAAATTTCCTTGCCATGATGTCAGACTGTCAGACTAAAAGGAGTTTATAAAACTTTAGTAAAGCTAACTGGCTGAATGAAGTGAGAAAAATTGCCACAAAATTAAAAAGAAATGAATTTGCTTTTAATTTTTCTTCTTGCTTCGTCGCCAGCCCTTTTGTAATGCAAACTTTTTTATAATGTCAGACTGAAAGGAGTTTGTAAAACTTCAATAAAACTTACTGGCTGAATGAGGTGAGAAAAATTGCAACAAAATTAAAAAGAAATTAATATCTTTTTAATTTTTCTTCTAGATTCGTGGCCAGTTCTTTTGTAATGCAAACTTTTTTTATAATGTCAGACAGAAAGGAGTTTGTTAAACTTTAGAAAAATTACTCGACTTTTGTTTCCGGGGGTAAGACGTCATCGTATATTTTGTGCTTTTGTAGGCTTGAAAGAGCTTTTCAAAATTACAAAAAAAAATTAAATATACGGTCGAATTGAAAACCCCCTCCTTTTTTTTGAAGTTGGTAAAATGGCTAACTATTTCTTTTTTTTTTTTAAACAAAACAAAATCGAAACTACATTCCACTTAAATGACCAGGATAGCATAACTTATACAGTAGATTAGATAGGCTTTTTCTGAGAGCTTTTAAAAAATACGAAACAGCTGACTATTTTTTTTTTTTAAACAAAACAAAATCGAAGCTACATTTTATACTTAGGTAGGTACTATTTTAACTTATAGGCTTTCTCATAGAGCTTTTCAAAATACAAAATGGCAGGACTTTTTTTTTCTAAACAACAAAAAAAATCGAAACTACATTTCACCTACGTCACTAGGATAGCATAACTTGAGGGCGTTGCCCGCAGCGAAATTCGGCGCTCGGTCGGCCTTCACACCGCTTTCCATTGTACCTAGATACCACTGCCTTCGAGTCATGAGCGCCTGGTACTGCCGGCTCGGTTGCGTAGAAAAAAAAAGTGATAGGCCTCGGTTGTTTTTTTTTTAAATTTGGTTTTTAGGGTTCCGTGCGTGAAGGGTAAAAACGGGGCCGTTTTGTTAAGAATTTAATGTTTGTCTGTCACCAGGCTGATCTTAATTATGAACTGTGATAGATTTCGGTAGATAGCTGTAACAGGATAGTATTTCTGTTACCGCTATAATAGAGTGAGATCCCAGAAGTGGCAGACATCACGTATTTTCTGACGAACGAAATGCGGTCGATTGAGTAGTGTTAGTATGTACTAAGAGCGCCTGCCTACTTGCTAGCCTGCTGCGACGGCCAATTCTGAGATATCAGGTCATCAAGATACATATAAAAATTTCTTACCTCACGTTAATTCTCCGAGCTGATTTTCACGTATATTTTAGGCATGCATTCTTAGTACATCCTAACACTACTCAATTGACCACATTTCGTTCGTCAGAAAATACGTTATGTCTGCCACTTCTGGGATCTTGGTCTATAACAGCAAATACAGAAAACAGAATAAAATAAATATTTAAGTGGGACTCCCATTACAAGAAACGTGATTTTCTTTAAATAATGGTACGGACCCCTTAGTACTAGGATTCCCGGGGTTTCACTCACGTAAGTCCCGATCCTGTGGGAATACCGGGATCAAAAGTAGCCTATATTACTCTTCGATAATGTAGATTTCTTTTGGTAAAAGATTTTTTTATATCGGTCCAGTAGTTTATTATTAGTGTAGAAGTGTAGATGTAGATAGTGTAGATAATTAACAGATAACTAAGTTATGCAGGTAACATATGTCTCTGTCTCTGCCTGCCAACTTTGAAACTTCATGTCACAGTAAAAGACAAACGATAAATAATAAATAGTTTACGCAGCTGTTATCCAGCGTTTATAAATAACGGGGTTTATAGTCAAAGAAAATCCAAATTTTCAGTAGTATTCATCCAATTAACTGTACACATACTTGAACCAGTAGTACCTAAGTAGTCCTATTTATCGTGGTCCCATGAATAGTGGTGTCAGTGTGTGTCTGTGTGTGAGCGGTGCGCGGGCGCGGTGGGTGAACGCTCTCGGCGCTATCATCCGCGAAGCGCAGGCGCGGGGCGTTTGTTGCTGTAGCGCTAAGGGCTCCGATGTATTTTTAAACGTATTTAAAAAAAGTTTAAATTAAATATTTTTTTTTGGTTTTGCGCGGTGTTTATTATTACTTTTAGCATTTTTTCTTTTTTCAATACTAAAGAAGGGACCTGTAAAGTCTCGAGACGTTGAGCGTTGAAACAATGCTAAAAGTAATAAATACCACGCGATTAAAACCGAAAATTTAGTTTAATTTCGATCCAATATATCGCAAAAACAGAAGAAAAATCTGTAAAAAAAATATTTTCATATTATTCAAACTTTCCCAAATAAAAATAAATCCCCTTCCTTTAGTCTTTTATATTCTTTGGTTGCCTGGAACACATCGCCTATCGGCGAAAAGGCCGCCCGTTGTACCACTTTAGTTTTAAGTTTTTCTTGCTAGTATTTCTTGTAATTTGTGTTTTTGTTGCATTTAAGCGTTAATCTATCTGAGTACCATCTTTATTATTATTACCAGAATGTTGTATTTCCCAAAATGATTTTCTTTCTTTCGTTCGTTCGTAGAATTACAGTACCCTTCCAGGCCCTATAACCATTGTAGCTACAAGAAAACGTTACCAAGGGACGCTACCGACTAATCTTTATAGTCCTAAACTAAAGAACTGGGAACAAACCAAAACAGCTCCAGCAATAAAGGCCCGGCCCTCTAACACGTGTCTATCCTATCTCTGTGACCTACTTACTCGCACGCACACAACCACAGCTCCTCGTACGAATGCATCCTATGCATTCACCTATAGGAAGCGGTGCGTGTGTGGGGAAATTTGGAGTAAATACTGCGCTTGTGTGCGTGGCGGACTAAAGTTTTCTTTTACGTGATTTAAAATGGCACTGTATTCGATTTTTCATTTTAAATTTTTGAATTTGGAACGTTACCTGCTGCTTTTGTTCTTACAACGTGTTTTGAAGACGGTATAGAGACCTAATTAAAAAAAGTTGGAATTTTTAACAGTGGTAGAACAAAAATTGTTCGCCTAGACGTCTAGATCTAGAACTTCCCCCTTTCGGCTGATATTGCGCCCCCATTTACGTCCCCATTTACAGAGTGTATAATTTACAGCGACTCGATTTGAGCCTTCTGTCCTTTGTGTATCTAGTTGATTTGATTTGGGAGTTATTAGATTAATTAATGATATAGGTCAGCGTTTTAACCAGTTTATCAGTATATCACACCTGATGGTGATGATCTAAGGTGGAGCACGCTTCACTTTTACTCGCTATGTGAAAACCATTATTTCTTTTTAAGAAACAGGAAGCCAGGGATTTTTTAATCCTTTTGTTTTCAACTTTTCCTACAACTTAAGTGACCTTTCCTACAACTTATGTGACCTTTCCTACAACTTAGTATGTGTAACTGTAAGATATCAATTACTATGTAAACTGTGCTATAGGCTACTCTGTGGTCAGGATCGCGTTGTCGGCGCTACAGCGACGCGTATCCGTCGAGACTTATCATTGCGCGTATACTCATAGAAATGTCTAAATCCGATCCAGGGATCCACTTTGGCAAATATCAACAGAACGTCGGTTTATTTTTGACCGTTCGGTTAAATGGGACATCTCGCGGTTAAACATGTTCATATTTTAATGGCGGCATCACTACTGGGCGAGATAAAAAGATTATTAGGTGTGTGGTCTCGAGTTAACCTAATTTTGAGATGTTTTACTGACAAAATGTTGTCGAAAACATCCCGAATAACGTTTAGATATGAACTCTCATTCAGAACTAACTACTTGTTAGGACAATGAGTGTGATAATGATAAATTACATCTCAGTCTACCTGTGAATTGAAAAATGTAGATAAACAAGTTTGATGTCATATCAGCATGGTGAAAACCGAAGAAAATTCAAGATACAAATGTTAAAATAAGAGGTTGTTCTAAATCGGAGTTAAAAACAGAAGAACCATCTCATGTTGACGTGGTCGCCGGCATACGCTCGCACGAGCGGATAATATCCTAAGCAGTGATAGTCCACCGTAAGTACTTAATTTTTGACTTTAAATAAAGTGAAATCAGTTGTTTATCCAATAAACCCAAAAAAACCGTAAAATAGTTTTCGAATTTCCTTAAGTCGTAGAGCGAAATTTGTTCACCTAGACCTAGGGGCCTAGACGTCTCAAACAAACCTCTTTCGACTTAAATTACCGTCCTCGGAACACATTGTACTACTCCTACTAATTACTAAAAGCATGGATTTATTGACTAGACAACCGACTTTACAGATTTGGGAAATGGAAATGAATCTAATGCTCAAAATACACGATGACACTTACACTTTACCTAAAACACACCAAACCTACCAGTACACAAGCACGAATTTCTTTTTATGTGTGCTGTAGGTGTGGGTCGATTTAGGTAAAGTGTCAGCTGTGTCAGTGTAAATGTCATCTCATCATGTATTTTGAGCTTAGTGAATCTGACACTGACACAATCGTTACGATATCGTGCGTAGCCTAATTATAAGACTATCACAAATTAATTAATTTGCAAATACCAGGCGCACATAAATAAGTAGGTACGTAGGTACCGTACATAGAATAAATATAATAAATAATACAACCGGTTATAAGTGTATTACGATCCGTCGGCCCGGTTACCGCACGCGTCCGGCTATATTGTAACACAGGGCTGCCACCAAACGAATTTGTTTTTATCATATTTAGTGCTCGCCTTGTTGACCGAGCGAACGAAGTGTCTCTGCTTCAAGTCGGCCTGTGCGACTCGGGCGAAGGCCCGACTACAATGCTGCAGGTTGCAGGTTCGATTCTCGTCGGGTGCAAGTATTTATGCTTAACAATAAATGTTTTGTTTCTGGTCTGGGTGTTTTCTATGTATCATATTATGTGGATGTTTTTAAAAAAAAGTATTATATTTAGTATATACGTTGTCTAGTACCCCATATAGTACTAGGCTTGTGATTAGTTTGGGGCTAGATTGAGTTGCGCGTAACGTGGTGCAATATTTATTTATTTAAATCTCGCAAAATTGACTTTCGTTTTTGTCAGTATTTCCCGCTTGTCAATATTTCTCAACCGAAACTAAATAAATGGTTACTTTTAATTAACAGATTTTTTTCGCGGGGGGGTTTAAAAATATAGAAATAACATCAAAGTAAATGACTTTTTTTGTAGGTACCTATTTGAAATTCAATATAGGTACACCAGATATTTACTTCAACAGTGACAACCCTAACGTTACAGCAGCCAGTGCAAGTGCAGTGCGTATTTATAATTGGCCCAAATTCTAAAGTGGGATGCGTTTGTGGGCCAGCCCTGTGCGTTCTTCCCATTACACTTTCTGTATTTTTATGAACTCCTAGTACTAAGGGAACGAAGTTTAGGAGAAATTGGACTTTATTTCCGGGATTTTCTCACTAAAATGAAGGGATTTTTTGACCGACTTCAAAAAAGGAGGAGGTTCTTGACTTTTCATCTCTATTTGGCCATATCTACTCACATAGATAGATGAGAAAGTTTGTATGTCTGTTGATTTTTAACCAACTTTAAACAAGAAGGAAATTCTTAATTCGACCCATATATTTGTTTGAATGTATGTATGTATGTATGTGGATATGTTCACGCCGGCCGTTCTTCCTTTATTTGGAAGGTGAGAGTCCCGAGTTAGTGCCTTAAAATTTTGGTGAAGATCTGATGAGAACCTTCAGAATTGTGAGCAGAATAGCATTCCAGAATTCAGTTATTAACTAATTTTAGGACTTCTTACTGTAGCCGCTATATTTCAAGTGAAACTCAGCTTTACCTTTATGATGTCAGAACCTCATCAGTTTTCCTGAAAAAAAAAACTGCTGTTATCATTAAGGTTGCCTACGGAAATGTTGCCAACGTTACCCAGTTAATTAATTAAAAGCAGATAATCCTTATATAATAATTAATCATTATAATATAGGTGTTCCTTTCTACCATTTTCCACAATCAATGAATAGACCGGTAACATCATATTTGCGTGAGACTCGAATAGGAAAAAACTCGACTCTATTGTTTAGATCTCGATAAATTATAGCGGTAACCTCTTCCGGGTTTCTGTTCGCCTGGTCACTTTGTGCAGCAGATGATCTAAATAATAAGAAAAACATTATAATCCGGCCAAGTGCGAGTCGTACTCGCGCAAGAAGGGATCCGTACAATTATTGCAAAAAAAATGTTGTGGGTATGTATTTCTTTTTTTAGTTTTTGTTGTTATAGCGGCAATAGAAAAACATCTGTGGAAGTTAAAACTGTCTATACTCTATTTCAGAAACTTAGATCAAAAATGTAAACAAAGAACTATCAATTTTGAAGGAAAAATTAAATAAAGAGCTGTCGCTTTCAAATAAAGGTATGGGATTTGTGTTTACATTTTTGATTTAAGGTACTGAAATAGGGTATAGATATCACGATTCATGAGATATAGCCTGGTGACAGACAGAAAGACGGACAGTGGAATCTTTGTAGAAAGGTTCGGTATTTTTACCCTATGGGTGGTACGAAACCCTAAAAAGAGGTGAAGGGACTACGTTAGGGAGGATATAGAGGAGAAGGAGGTGAGCGAGATATCGACAGGGAACAGAGTGGATGAAGAAAAAGAAGATCTTTCTTCGTACTTTCTCAAGTTTATGATATCCTAGTACTATCTTCGTAACTACACGACACGATATCACTGGTATTCAGACGGTTTCGGACCGAAACCGATGATGCGAAAAGTGATCTGAAATGAAAGTGAAAGGAAAATCTGAAAGGAAAGAACTGAAAGGAAAGTGAAATCTGAAAATCTCCGTCTTGCTCAGCATGACTCAATATAACAGTGACAGACACAGTTATTTCCATCCTTTTCCATCATCGGTTTCGGATCGAGGACTACTTGACGACACCTATATTAATTTATCGTCTATTTATTCTATTATCGTGTTATTCGGATTTCCTGTCTCCTCTAAAGCCATGTGATCCTGGTACTTAGTTGTATAATTACCAGCAGAATTGTTTTGACCTCCTTCCATTGTTTCAGGTTTTCATGGTTTAATAGGTAAATAAATAAAATAGACATCTATTTCCTGTTATTTTTTTTTAATAAATTGACATTTAATGACAGCGTCCGTGTGGCTGTGGGTCTCGGGCTTGGTTGTCCTTTGTGTGAACCTCACAAATGTAGGTGCGGTGCTCGGGTGGACTCTTTGGGTCACCATGGTCTGAGTTGTGTGAAGTGTCTAGGCCGCAGACCTAGACATCACGCTCTCAACGACATTATCAGACGTGCCCTGGTTCAGGCTGAGGTGCCCTGCGTGTTGGAGCCACCCGGTCTATCTCGTTCCAACGGTAAGCGACCGGATGGTCTTACGCTGATTCCTTGGCAGAAGGGGCGCTGCATGGTTTGGGATGCCACTTGTGTGAGCACCTTTGCCGCTCACCACCTGCAACTCAGCAAGTGGCGGGTGCGGGTGCGGAGGCGGCATCTCGGACCAAGCGGCTCAAATACGCTTGCCTGGAATCAGCGTATGATTTTCTCCCGTTTGCCGTCGAGACCTCTGACCCGTGGGGTTCTGACCCTAAGAGGTTGGTTTTTGAGCTAGGGCGACACCTCCGTGAGAAGGGCCATGACCCTCAGTCTGGCGTATATTTGGCGCAAAATCTTTCTTTGGCCATTCAGAGGGGAAACGCAGCCAGCGTAATGGGCACTTTTGGCCGTAATGGACTTAGTCAATAGAATTTTTTCTTTATTTTAATGTTGTATTGTGTTTTTTTTTTGATTTAATAAATATGTTGTAGAAAACAGTCTATTTTGAGGTCTCTTCTACAGGATTGACCTTTACAGGACCTGTAAAGGTCTCGAAACGGTAAGCGTTGAAACAATGCTAAAAGTAATAAACACCACGCGATTCAAACCGAAAAATGTCTTTAATTTCAACGAAGTTATAGATCACAATTCTGCACTATCCATGCATCTATGAACTATTAACCCTACCACGTCAAAAAGAGAGTTACAGCTTATAATAATTCGACTGTAACCTTGATACTCCCTAACTCGAAAGTCATTAGTTGACGAACGCCAGTCAATTAACTGGCGAGAGTAATTGGCATCTGATCCGACCGAAATACCTTTTGTCTCCTCGCCTTGACTGACATCTTTAAATAAACCGTCTCGGTTTGCTGTGCCCCTGTTACTTTCCAACTTCTGAAGTTAAAAATTAAACTGAAAATAAACGGTTCTAATAATAATTAATTATTCAACCAATAAGGGGAAAGTCTACCTACTCTTTTCGTTACAAACTTTACAAACGTAGTAGACTGTTTCCTCCCTGGATAAAGATAATAGAGCAAATACAGGGTGTTTGGTGGAGGGTTAGACAAACTTGGTGGGCGTGTAGGTGGACCTATTTGTAAAATACAATTTGAAGGAAAATACCCTAACTCTTCACATTTTTTTTAATGATTATTTTTGTGATTTTTATTTTTTTCCTAAATTTTACCTCTTTACCCTTATAACTTTTTTTGTACATGTTTTCGCTTAAACTTTTTATTCGATTTTGGTCCCAGATGTATCCTTGATCTATCGAAGGCATTGTTAATCCAAAATAATGAGAAAATAATAAGTTATGGGCTCTCAAAGTTAAAAAATTAAAAAATACACTTTCTTGTACACAAACTTTAACCTTTGTATTACTAGTAAATGTATGAAATTCTTTATCTAAAACAGCGGTCGTCACACTTTTCTGGCCAAGGGCCACACAGGACAAGGACACAGGACACAGGTGGGTATCAGCACCGGGCCGCAGAGTAAGGGTGTTTGCCTACTTATACGTATTCGGTTAATTCTGTTATTTATCGCTTTAGGAAAATTGAAAACAAAATAATACATATTTTTAACCGCCTTCAAAAAAAAACAATTCGTCGCGAATGTTTTTTTTTGGGATGTTGTTCGTTCACCGATAACTTTTAGACGGCTTGACTGATTAAGAGACTGATTAATTGCAAGGTGGGGAGCTCCGAAATGGGCCCGAAAAGGATCTGACCTGATCTGACCTTCGGAGATCGAACCGAACGAGATTGGTCCTCAAAATCCAGTAAATATTTCTTTTTCGATCAAAGGGCTTTAATTTCAGCAGATATGCGCTACAACAGATGAAATAAAAAATAATTTAATAAAATTAAAAACCAACTTCAAATGCGAAGAAAAATAATAGAAATTCGTAAAAAAATCCGTGAAGTCTGAAGTCGGGCAGATGAATTATAAACAAATCCTACGTAAAACTGCACGACTTCAAACTTCAGGCGTTATTTTACGGTTTTTTATTATTTTTTGTTTTTGAAGTTCGCTTTTTTTTAGAATAATATTAGAAAAAGAAAATTATTGTAACATGTTTGAAACAAAATAATGTATTTATAATTTAAGAATTATGTTGTTGAACTTTTAAATTATTGCTTGTATATATCGACATCTTTGGGACTACATGCAATCCTCATTGTGTCTTCTAAATTAGTTGAAAGACGATTGCGGTATTTTTCAAGAAGCTTATTTTCGAAAATGAAGTCTTACAGAGATAAGCCCAAGAAAATAAAGCTAAAACCAATTGTGTGCAGTCTTGTAGGTAAACGTTTTTAGTTGCTAGGTACTTTTTTCCAAAATCAAATCTGTTTTCATATTTTTTATGTAGTGTACCTAACTACAGTCCTTTTATCTCACGAGCGCGGGTTAAGCATAATTATGTAGGTAGCTTTGTTGTCCTTGTATCAAGTATGTTGTCAGTGCGAGCTTGCGTGCATGTAGCGTACACATACAAATTCGCGTCAAAATTCTAAAACTTTACTTAGTTGACTATTGATATAATTTGTTTTGTCGCGGGCCGCACAAAAACCGGCCGTGGGCCACATGCGGCCCGCGGGCCGCAGTTTGACGACCACGGATCTAAAACGACAGACGAAGGTTAGAAAATAAAAACAGTTATATTAAATAGGTATATATTAAATTTAATTGCACCTATAACATCAAATTATGGTTTTATTCAAAACCATAGCGCCTTTTACTGCGTTTTTTTTATTGTAGACTACGATTTGACACATCTTTTTGCAGACAAAATGTCAAAATGACATATCGTAGTCGAGAACTAAAAAACGTACTGTAGTTTTACATTATTGTCAAAAAGGCCTCTTGACATTTACCCCCTTACTTATAAACGATGATTAACAGATGCATAAGTTATGTAACGTTTGTCTCTGTCTAATTACATTGAAACGTTATGTCACAGTAGAAGACAAACTATACATAGTTTATGCAGCTGTTAGTCATCGTTTGTAAGTAAGGGGATTTATGAATTAATTCAGAATATGTTAGACATAGTTTACATAGACAATAGTTTTCAAAATAGTCATTTATAATAATTAAAAATTTATGATTTAAAATCTAGCCAATTATTTTATTTTACAAAATACATATACACTTTTCCAACTATATAACAAACAAACAGACATTAATATTTATCTAATTAAAATGTATTATTATTTTATAAAATATATGGAAAAATTGAAAAAAAAAACAAGATGACCGAACAAAATTCTTTGGTTCAGAAAAGAAAACAATTTTTTTTATTTCGTAGCACCGTAACGGACAAAACTTAAAAAAAAAACATATATTTTGTAAACAAAATATGTCATAGGTTTTTTATATATACAGAATTATATAGAAGTTAACAGCATTTTATGTAAAACATATTATATTTACAATGAAAATAATAATATAATAAGTGTAATATTATTATACAGGTGTATTTGAAAATAGTGTACCAAGTTTATGTAATTAAATGTATACATTTAAACGCAGGTAGTTTAGGACGGAGTGAAGTACATATCAATCTTTAAATTTAAATGTATATCCTGACTAGGGCATGCAAACCGGTTATTTCGGTTAATCGAAAACCGGGTTTCCGGCATATTTTAAATGAAAAAAAAAACCGGTTTTTTTGTTTCAATAACCGGTTTTTTCGGTTATTTCGGGTTTTTATATTCTTTACACAGCAACACTGAATATCTGCTAAATCGATAGTAATCGATTAGAAAATTTTATTTTTCTGTAAACGGCAACACTGCGTTATTTAATTAGCCAGACAACGCTGCATGGTATGTCAAAATTTGCATTGGTTTGATTGATTCGTTATGATTTGAGGTTATCTTTTATTTTTCACAATATTCAAGCGAAATTCAGTGAACTTGTGGTGGTTTTTTGTAAGTACCAAGTGAAATTTTATTTGTTAGTATAGCTCAGTACAATTTGCTATTGTGCGATGTTCAATCACTTCACGATTTGAATGCTAGCTTTTCAGCTAATTTGTTTACCTGTACAATTTGCTATTTTGCAATATTCAATCACATCACGATTTCAATGCTAGCTTTTAAGCTTATTTGTTTATTTATTACAGGCAGTGAAGCGACTAGACGATTGTTTCACATTGGTTTAAATAACTAAGTGTGGATAATCTTTAAGCTAAACCGCTTGTTAAGCCTCTGCAGTAGGCTAGAACTGCAAACTCCTCATTTTTCTTGGACGGTTAACTATAAGATATATTTGAAACATCAGTTTTGAAAACAATGCTTATAGTCCATTGAAATGTTACATTTTTTTGGTTGGTCCTAGTTTATGGGGTTGTGGCTCTTGTGCCACGGCCGCCATCTTGGAAAAAGGGGTTCAAATGGTTTTTATGGTTTATTTGAGGAGATATAGGTCTCACAAAAAAAAAATTAACATTTTGTGTTGCAAATAAGATTATCTACCACTTTTGTTAAGTAACTTTTAGTCGTAGAACTAAAAATAAAAAGTTATACCTAAGCGAAAATCCATGAAAATTTGAGAAACAAATTCTAATGGTTATTTATAAATCGATTTTGATTATGTTCTTTTTTATCTTTTTTCATTTCTATTTTTAATTCTCAATTACGTTCTGACTTTCGGTGCCTTTCCTTATATACACACATCAACAGCAACCCGTTCCACGACTTCTACGCATATATGTTATAGCGTCCCAAGCTATAACCAGCTAGGGTATGAAGAGATGGGTCCGCTGTTCCGTCCGGCCACCCCGGAGGGCTACCGTGCGGGATCAGTTATAGACAGATCGTGTCCCCAAAACGCTAGTTTCGGTTCTCTGATAAGGGAGAGCTTCCCCGTGCCCAAAACGGCACTACCAGATTGTCCAGACTGGTACCGGAGCAATGAAGCCGCTCACCACTCGTTCCTCGGAAGAGGAGCTAACGACAACCTCGCTGGGGCCGGTGGAGAGGCCACCTACCACATTTCCATGTGTGGTACCGGAGCTGTTAATGGCACGCTCACTTCCCGGCATGAATCCACATGCCTACCAAGAGCCTATAAATCCTGGTAAGGACCGGTCTTCCCTAGCGTAGAGACCTACGCTTTCTGGCACAGCGCAGCCGGAGATGCGGCACCCCGAGAGGCACCACTAAGGCTACTCCTGAGCCTCGCGCACTCGTCGAAACGACGTGCAAAGCGCTCGCCGCGTATGAGGACGACCCCCGGTGACAAGCATACCAGAGTTGACAAACGTGCCGTCCTCTGCGGCTGAAAACCACAAACCCCCGCGAGGCCAAACCCAAGTTGGGCGACATCTCCTTACTAAGCCACCGATAGATGTGGCCGTTCTGGCTGCCGGGCTAGCCCAACCCCGCGGTACCCTGATCCAAAGGAGGAGACCCTTGGTTCCCCTCCCGAAACCCACTTGCCTCGGGTATGTGCAAGCGGGTGGGATACACACATCAACAATGTCTAGGGATATTGTATTTTAGACTTCCTAGCTTATAAACTATTTACAGTATCGAAAAAGTTTCTATATGAAAAATAAACTCCGCCGTCTCTTCTTTCGAAATTAAAAAAATAAAATAAAAAATCATTTTAAAAACAAAAGAATATGCGGTAATTCGAATTTGGCTTTTTCACAGTTAGTTTTGGTTACCATTTAACCCAGCTGATTTTGTAAATAATAAGCTTTTGCAAATTTTTTTTATTCAAATAGAGTGTGTGTATTGTTTATTGTTATGTCTGCTGACACTCTACGGACCCACCAAAATGTGATCTCTAGGTTGTGGTCACGTTATCGTGTTACGTGATGTTGCGGAACGGCATTCTGGCAGAAGTCGTGTCACAACTCCTAGACAAGACCGTTTTCTACAAAATATCGCTAGGAGACAACCCACTGTTACGGCTATGCAAATGGTTCAAAGGCTTCAATCTGACCACCAATTGTTAGTAAGCGACCAAACTGTGAGAAGACGATTACATGAAGCCGGTCTTCATTCTCGCAGACCACTTCGAGTTCCAGCTTTACGGCGTGGCAATCGCGGGCGAAGACTTTTGTGGGCTCGAGAACATTTTGTATGGAGTAACGAGCAATGGTCGATGGTACTGTTTTCTGACGAGTCTCGGTTCGGATTTCATCCGGATTCGCGAAGACTACGAGTTTGGCGACTTCCAGGTCGACAGCGCCGTCTCCAACATGTGCAAGAAGTCCATTCCTATCAAGGCGGGACCATCATGGTACGGGCTGGAATTCGAATAGGTGCGCGAACCGATCTCATTTGGATCAGAGGGAACATGACTGCGTGGAAATATCGTAATGAGGTAGTGGAACCTGTAATTATCCCACATAGGGTGCAAATGGGCCCGGAGTTCCAACTTATGCACGATAATGCCCGCGCACATACGGCGCGTCTGGTATCAAATGAGCTTCGGGAACATGATGTCAGAGTTATGGACTGGCCTGCTCAGTCCCCCGACATGAATCCTATCGAACATGCATGGGACATGTTACAAAGAAGAGCTATGATTAATTTCTCTCCAGATTTGACGACAGAAGAGCAACTTTTCATACACTTAAAACGGACCTGAGACCTTATTCCGCAGCCAGACTTGGACAACCTCATTTTAAGTATGAATAATCGATGCCGCACGCTTATAAATGTCAGAGGAGGAAATACCGATTATTAAATTTAATAAAATGCTTATTTTTTTTGTAATTAAAGACTTTTTGATATTCAATACTTTTATTCCATAATTAAGCGCGATTCTGTGTTAAGTAAACATGAGAGGTTTTGGTTAATTAAAAAAAAAACAATAAAAATCTTTTGCAGCAGCTCTATTTTTTTTAACACAGCATAACACATTAAAATAAACTTTTATTTCATATACAGGTGTCTTAAGAAATTATTTACTGATATTGTGAAAATTAAGAAAAACTATAATATCCCTAGACATTGTTGATGTGTGTATTTAACATTTTTTCTTCAGAAAGTCAGGTCGTAGACAACAATAATTATAAAACGAAACGAACAATATAATGTTGTTCGCCAAAGTTCAAGTGATATGCAGGACGTGTAATTTTGATTTTGCATTTTATAATACTTTTATTTATCACACTTTTTAAACTTACACGATTTCCGTCCATCATTATTACAAGACACGAGTCTTCTCGGGACCACGGCCGGTATAACCCGTTTGCCGAAACGTCGAGGTAATTAAAAACCATGATTATTTGTAACGCGATCTAGACCCGTGTCTAATAATACTTTTATTCATGCTTTTGATTGTTTGATAATTGTTATATAATTAGGCAGTGGGTTGCCGATTTTTTTTTGTTGATTACTTAAATTTGTGAATTTCCCTAAAGAAATTAAACTTTTTTCCATCATTTTATGCTTTTTTAGTAAGCTTTTAAGGCTATTAAGTAGGCTAAGTATGTAGTAAGGCTATTTTTTTCATTAATTAAAATAAGGATAATATGTGAATGGTTTTTGCAGTTTGAAAATAGAGGCAAAAAAATCTTATTTAAAAACCGATTTCACCGAAAAACCCGGTTAACCGGTTATTAAAAAAAAATAACCGAAAAAATAACCGGTTTTTTTTTTCGTCTGGTTTTGCATTCCCTAATCCTGACACTTACATTTATACATATAAAACCCCTTTGTAAAAAATGTAGGTAAATATATTTTAACCCTTTATTTATAAACCTTTTGTAACCTTTTAGTTAAAATACTCTTAATATTCTGTCATTCGTGACGAATAAATAGGTAGGTTAACAATAAAATTGTAGGCCTTATAAAGTTTAAATATGAAAGGTTACTTTTTATACAATTATCCTTATTAGACGTACTAATTTACTCCCTTACTTATAAACGGTGATTAACAGATGACTAAGTTACGTATTGTTTCTCTGTCTATCAACTTTGAAACGTCATATCACAGTAAAAGACAAGCTATACATAGTTTATGCAGCTGTTAATCATCGTTTATAAATAAGGTGGTTAATTGTCACTAAGTTTCATATGAATTTCTTGAGGTAAAAAATCTATTAAAACATTAATAGCTTTTTTCTTTTATAACTATTTTCTACTTAAAATGGGGTTCAATATTTTTATATTGAGTTATGTAGGACACAATCTGGTAACTTTATGTTTTGAGACCCGTTTATTTTTAAGTGGCAACCCTAACAATTGTGTACACTTTATTTTAAATTTCCTTTATTCACATATTTTGAATACAAAACAGTTAAAGATCATTTCATTTGAAGTTTTAGAGATACATTTGAAATTGTATTACTGTGAGTACTTTGAAATGATCAGTTTTAGAAAACATGTACCATGAGTTGATATGTAAATAAATATACACATTGAAACGTTAACAGTTTGACCTAATGCACAGCGCGGACGCATGCCTGTTACTTGCCGGTCGCGAAGTGTCGGCCGCGCGACCCGATATGTTGTGTTGCGAACTTGCCCAAACTATTAACGTTAGAACCAGTACAAAATTAATGTTTTTTTATGAAGTTGAAAATTTATTAGTTTTTTAGTGAAAGTTGCCACTCTATCATCATTAAAATAACCAGCAAGCAGCCTTAAACGATACTTATAGCTACCTTCGAACATAATTAAGTAGCAAAAACATACATCAGATTCCCGATAAACATTTTGGCGTCAATGGAGCTAATAAAGAACGTTAGACGATTTTTAGTGTTACCAGGCTGTTAAATTAAAAATTCCTGTCGTTAACAACAGAAAGGATGATTGTAAATGAGAAAATATTGTAGAATAGTTTTGTTTGTACCATTAAAAATTGTAGGTGATATTTTTTTGCCACCACTTTGGTATAGTTTTATTACAAACTAGCTGTGCCCGCGACTTCGTCAGCGTTTTTCGGACTACCTACCCATCGCTGTGCAAAAGTCTACACTTGAACGGATAACCAGGGAAGTCTGTTGCTGAACAGAAGAGAATCATGGCACAGTCTATTTAAGTGTAGATTTTGCACAGCGCAGCGGTAGGTAACGTGTTGCATGCTTATTCGCATTACTTTTTATAAGAAGTAGCCTTTATCGAAAATATAAAAAAAAAACAAAACCCGACTTCGAAAAAAAGGACAAAACAATAAAAATAAGCTCTCCTACATACAGTGCAACCGACTTATCTGTTATGTAAGCTGAAGTCGGGCAGCTTAACTACATGATATCTTTTTTATTACGTGGGTAATGCGCCTTATGCACCGTCAGGCCACTCTCGTTGGGCTCCCTACCATAGGTTTATAATCTAAGCCCCCATGGTGTCCTTCGCTCCACAAGTGTCGAGGCCAGTGGGAATTCCTTATGGACTACATCCTGAAAACGGTGGCCTTTCCAAACCTCATCTCTGCCTCTGCCCGATAGACAATCTCTCTCCATCTTCCCTCCCTCGGCATGGTCACGCCACCGTCTCGAGGTCCCCAAAGCCGGTGATAAAGCCCCCCACCGAGTTCACCACCAGAGGCTGAGGTGATTTTTTATAGTGGTTGTCTTCCACGCGGCCCCTTTCTTGCGGAAAGGACCCCGAGCCCGCTGACGCGGGATTAAGGATTAGAAGCCAGGCAAGCCCGGTTTCCCACGTCGTGCTCCTCTTGATTTGCAGCTACTGAGTCCCCTCACAACGGCAAGGTGGACGACCATCTGGAGGGCAAAACGTAACGTCGTGTCCGGGACTCGGGACTCGAACGCGCAGCCCTCGAATCGGAAGCCATCATTCGGCTCGGCAGGCCACCGTTTCTTAAAAAGGGAGTGCGGTCTGTGATACAAACGCGGAACCCTCGACTCGGAATCCACAGCTGCCATCGTGCCACGTAAACTACATGCAATCTGAATCTACCCAGTAAAACTTCCCGATTACAGCTATATTTTTTAATCATTTTTATTGCATCTTCGACTGCCACTAAAAACTATCAAAATTGCTATTACTGTTGCGTTAAAGTTACCGTTACAACTTTAATCACTGAGGGATTTTTGAGAAGGTGGTTTCAGGAGGTCCATCAATTTGTACCTAGTTCTTTATAAGCCGATTCTATTGATGAAAGTCCAAAAAATAGTAATTTACAGCATTGTGGGATGCTATTCTGCTTATCATTCCGAACGTTCTCATCAGATCTTCACCAACAATTTATGGGACCAACTTTTCAAATAAAAAATAAATGATCGAAACCGGACTTTATTTGCCGGAGTACGGTGTGAACATATTCACATACAAACAGTATGCGGCTAGAATTGAGCACCTCCTGTTTTTTTTAAAGTCGGTTAAAAACAGCCATTATAAAGAATTTCCGTATGTCCGAAGGATCCGGATATGTGGAGGTCTCTCCACATATCCGGATCCTTCGTATACCTGTCTAGGTATACGGTATTTTAGAAATTTCCTGAAAAAAACTGGATATCCGGTTTTTTTATTTTCGACCGGATATCCGGTTAATCATGGGTTGATTCCACACAACATATTTCTTCAATACAACATTCAAACTAATTAAGTAAAAGCAGAAAAAACTCTTTATCCGGATAACCGGATTAAATATCCGGATAAAAAATAGCCTATATGTTAATCGGGGTCTATAGCTATCTGCATACCAAATTTGGTTAAAATCGGATAAGCCGTTTCTGAGATTAGCGGGCACAAAGGCACACACAAACAGACAAACAGACAAACAGACAACCAGAAAAACAGAAAAATAGGTTCTGCTGCGTTAATAGATACCCATACAATTTTATTTTTTTTTATATCTTCCAAAAACAGACACCGCTGAGTTACGATTTTATTATATGTATAGAAAGATATCTCTTAATGTTTCAAAGTTAATTTATACAAATTTAAGACAAAATATAGCCTCATTTAGCTCAATTTGGGATAGGTATGATATATTTCATTAAATTACACTACAACTTTGGAATAACAATGTCTCCAAGAAATTGTACAAACAAAAATATAAAAATAAATGTTGTTAATTTTAAGTGTAGCAGTATCCAATAGCCTTTAAATCGCCGAAGGTTATAAATAAGCTCTAATGTTCGCCAGAATGTTTAAAGGGTTGTCTACTATAAATTAACTCCTCTTGTACTTACAAAGTCATATCAACATGATTTTATCATTTAAAACTAAAATATTAACGTAGAAAAAAAGTATTAACAAATAAAATAAAAATAAAAAGGTACTTTTCATAGGAATTAAAAATTTTAGACATCAACAAGAATAATAACTTAGAAAAGCTAGATTATTTTTTAAAGACAAAGAAATCGCTCAGCGTTAATATTATTTTAATAATTATTTTAAGTTTTTATTTTTATTTACAATTAAATTAATTAATTTTTTTAACATTTTATTATTGGATCAAAATTATTTTTCCACATAGTCGAGTGTTTTTAAATTATTTTATTTTATACACTTTTATTGTGGATTGTACACTTTAACTTTTAAATGTAAAATCAATAATATATTATTTATAATCTACTTACATCATTTATGTTTTATATTTAAAATATGTTTGTTTATCATCTCAAAATGTATAAAAAGTGAGTGGATGTACTTTTTTTATTTTTAAATTTGTCAAACTAATTTCTTGACAAATTTTAATATTCAAAATTATATACAACCGTTAATAATAGTTACAGCTAAAATTTAAATTGTAATCGTACCTTATGACTAAAATATATTACAAATATAAATTTATTCTTATAACTAAAGAAAATTTGTCTTAAAAATACATTTTCCGATCAGTCATAAGATTATTTAATGTAAATGTAAAACATGTAAAACTGTTTTACATATTTTACTTTAATAAAATGGTGTCTGATGGTTTTACACTGGTGTAAAGTAAAAAATAATTAAAGTTTTTTATTTAAGTGCATTACTTTGTGTTAAAAAGTGCTTCAATTCCAAGATTCAATGCTTTCAGACGTTTACACACCATTTTGCACAAATCAGACCAGTTTAAGTTTCTTTAATAGCATAAAAGTTAGGACAACATGAGGACAACATAATAATATAGATACAGTAATAATGTAGGTATAGCGACTTTGAAAATCTGCTGTCTGTACATAAGTGTTGACACGATCTAAAATGAATCACGCTGACCTTAGGAAAGAAAGGGTCTATGGTAGTAAGTCTATAGTTTTCTCTAATGTTGTATACTCAATATTTTCTTCTTTACACCGGTGTCCGAAGAACAATTTGGAATACACATGCTTTAGTCACTTTTTTAACAAGTTTTTCTTAAAAAGTACGTTTTACAGCACAGACATAACATATAGCTATGTATGTGTAAGTAGGTATCAAAAAATCGGTTTCAATACAAATCGACGTCTACTATTATATATGTATGTATATTTCTGTGGTTTCACAGTTTCGGGCTACTAAGACCGTATTTCCACTGTAGATGTAGATTCGAATAAGTTCGACAAAAATCAAAATATTTTTTTGGAAGTGCTAAGCGGCATTTTAGTGAAATTTTAGCTAGGAGGGCTGGTGATTCGTTTGAGTCCTGCTTGGACAAAAAAATGAAAAAAAAAACATGTGTAAACTTCCTTCTAATAAGTGACAAACACTTGAAATGAAATGAAATTATTTAATTTGCTTAGAAATATGGTACACAATGGTACACTTTTCGACCTCCATAGTAATACTTTTAAGCTTGCATGTGTATTCCAAACATGTATATAGTAAATCTACTGATAAATGGTGCTTCGAAAAGATGATAGCAGCCTTTTGTTTAAGATTAAACCTTATTGTCTTATCATAAAGTACATTTTCGAGACGTTGGCAGTGATAAGCCGAGCAAGTTACCGCCACTAATTTTGAGATCACTTCCTTTGTGGCGAACACTTACTTTTACATTTTTTTTTTCTAAGAAAAAATCACATTATAATGTAACATCCACTTAAGTGTATAAATAAAAATTAATTTTACAAGTTTTTTTTTACGTTTATAAGTGAATGCTACATTAGTAGAGCCTATTTCAATTATCTGAAATACCTAATTCATTCTGAGTCTTATTGGTTGGAGATACGGGGTTTTATCCAATGACATTGACGTTGGATTTAATGCCTAATGTCCGATCAATAAAGGTTAGTGCTTTTACTATTAGCGGGATTCGCCGAAAGTAGTGTTTTCATACTATAGACTCAACGACAAAGTAGCGTACAGTATAATCTGGATTCCTACCATGAGTTGTGATTTTATTCGAAATGCATTAACGCTAACGCTGTGGACTCACCACAATGATCAGCTGTGACGTCAATATTTCGCTGTCGCTGACAAATTCATACTTTTATTTGTAAGATACCCATGCAAAAAATAAGTGCAATTAAATAAATGGTTTGATATCTGAAGAAAGATTTTTGAATTTTTTTGTAATGCAACGATTTTTATTTATCAAACCCAATTTTGTAAAAATAGATTCGATGCTTTTAGAGCTCATCCTTTTAACGAACAGAAAATATTACTGGAATAACAAAAGCCTACAGCAGTGGTGAGGGAAATATCGTCAGAGAACAAGGTCAGAATAAATAATTTAATGAAACGATTGGATATGAAAGAAAGATGCCTATGACTAGAAATAAAAGAAAAACCTAATAAAAAAACAGTAAGCCGAAAAATATAGGCGAATAAGTAGTACGCTACGCTCCAGTATCACAACTCATGGTAGGGGTACTGATCGATTTTAATTACGAGCGTAGGTTGAACTTTTAGGCCTTTAATGTGATTTTTAAATTACTATAAAATAATTCTGTAATCTTAATTCAAAGTGTATATAAAATGTAAAATATAAAAAAAAAATCACAAATGTCATATAATTTCGCTAGCTAAACTTCATTCACGTAACAAGTTTGTATTCCACGTTATGTACCATTTATATTTTTATATCACACGCAAAACTGACGAGCACCTCCTTCTGTATCCACCTGGAACAATACAAAATAAACTTTAGAAAAAAAAGAACAAAAAATATATACAAAGATATTTCCAATGATGTTCATAATACAATATATCTAACATTGTGTAGTCGAAAAATGAGCTAGGAATTGAGGTGTGACAGTTCACGTGACAACGGTTCCACATACGACTGAGGCAAGTGCGTCAGCTGACGCAGTTTTATCGTCTCATTTGCCATGGCTACGTACGTACCGTATCTGTCCTTATTTGTTTTTATCTAAGGATATTTCTTCTGTTCTAGGGATGTTGGATTGAAGTTAAACTCATTCTTCGGTTTTAATCGCGTGGTGTTTATTACAGACAGTCAGTCTCTTGACAATACTGGGACCTGGGCCTCTACTTTAATTCTACGAACAATAAAACGAAACGATAATTCCACAAGAAAATCTGTCATCCAACAATCCGAAAATTTTATTTTCTGACGGTTTTGAAGGACGGATAACAGATTTTTTAAAGGTCTCGAAACGTTGAGCATTGAAACAATGCTGAAAGTAATAAACACCACGCGATTAAAACCGAAACATGAGTTTAATTATAAACAAAATACATCATCTATAAAACAAACAAATCATAAGGTCATCCATAAGGTAAAATCTGCTGACAGACAGACGCTCAGTGGAGTCTTAGTAAAAAGGTTTTTACTCTTTGGGAACCCTAAAATGGACACAATCGGAGAAAAATGTTTTGGCTTCATGTTTTTTTAGGGAGGATTACTACAGCTGAGAGCTGAAATTTGGAGAGTGTGTTCTTTATATGATGTAGGCATACGATAAGATTTTTCAAAATTCCCACGGGATCGGCTCTTAAGGGCCCTATTCTGAAAAACTGAAAATCCATGTCGGGCTCATCGAAAATTGTTGATTATTTCATGACGGAATGTCGTAGAACTTTTTTTTGTGCACAGATTGTAGGCGACATTGTTTCCGATATTTTAGTGCAGTTTCCATACAAATATGTCTAAACGTATTGAAGCCTATCGACATTTTAGCCAAATCAGACATTTTTTGTCTAAAATTTGGATAGGCTTTGCACCAATAGGAGGTTCTTGTCTTAAAACTACACCAAAATGTAGGAAACAATGTCACCAACAATCTGTGCACAAAAAAAAGTTCTACGACATTCCGTCATGAAATAATCAACAATTTTCGATGAGCCCGACAGGGATTTTCAGTTTCAAGGTCGTTGGCGTATATACTCCTCTTAAGTAGGTTAAACTACGAGGCATAATCTACTATAATCCCTAGGAGGGTTGGTGTCAGGCAGGCAGCCGACCGTAAACATATTGCCCAATCTATTGAAGTAGGTATGGTCAATGATGCGCCGACCCCAAATAATTTAGGGTATTACCGGACCCCGGGCTCCCGACAGGGATGCAACCGGGAACATCGCTATGAGAAGAAGGAAGAAGATGGCTGTTTACTTATGCAATAATGTGTATTTAATGTTTTTTCCATATTATGGTTTGTTTGTTTTCTCTCTTTTATTGTAGGTACCTACATTTTTTATATTTTGTGCCGTGTGTTTTTTGTCAATAAAAGCTTTCTATATCAAATTCTCAGTATTTTCTTGCTGTTTGTACTTTAAACATTTTGGCCCGTTGAGGAAAACAGATTAGGTATCCGAAAATTTGTTTTGGCCCGAATAGGAAAAAAGAATGGCCCGTTTTAACCGACTTTAAAAAAAGGAGGAGGTTCTCAATTCGACCCGTATATTGTTTGTATGTTATGTGGATATGTCCGCGCCGTACCCGGCATATGAAGTCCGATTTCAATAATTCTTTTTTTTTATACCTGAGTACATATTTAGTGCCGTTTGTTTTTCGTCAATAATGGGTTTCTATTCTATTCTATTCTACCATCATAATAATTCATGCCCTTCGCGATTCACGGGCCAGACCGACACCGAAATCTGTGTCATTGCGCAATCTCGGAAACGGCGCGGCCCACTTTCCTTCTTCAGTTATATAACTCCAAAATACAGCTTATATAACAGTTCTACAGACCCAATGTCCTACTGAACGCGTTGCGTAATCATTTTTTTAATATTTTTACTATAAATATTGCATCAGAATAGTGTCGTGAGAATGGCGCTGGCACAGTTTCAGAATGCTAAGTTTTGGGCACAAGACGGTCGTGAACTTTTTAAACTAATGGCTGATTTATACTAGACCGGGCCGTGTCCGGGCCGGGTTATTTTTGTATGAAGACAGCTTTTGTTTCGCATGATGTCCGTGCCGCGTCCGTGCCGTCTTCATACAAAAATAACCCGGCCCGGACACGGCCCGGTCTAATATAAATTAGCCTTAGCACGATTGGAACTCATAATTTTGTATGTCAGGTTTTAAAGGCGTGATTTTAAACTTTTTAATTTTCTTATCTCGACGTTTCGACTATGTTACAACGGTCTTGGTCGCGAGATTATAAGACGGTCGTGGTCGTGGTGGTAACCGTGAAAACTTCGGTGTCTGCTTGATTTCGTAAGATGATGTGACTGAGTATTGGTGGTTGTTATGGCGAGGGGGTTTAGGCTAGGTAAGACAAATTGACATCAACTTAGTGGTCAAATTGACACAATATTAGTGGTCAAATTGATAAAAACTTAGTCATCAAATTCACACAAACTTAAGGGTTAAATTGACAGAAACTTAGTGGTCAAAATGACACAACTTCAGAGGTCAAATTGACACCAACTTAGTGCTCAAATTGACCTCAAAAAGGGCCTTTTATAACGTTTAATAGTTTTTTTATGATATCTGGCAAATAAGAAAACAGTAACTTTAGCGGTATATAGGTGTCGTTAATTGTACCAGTTCAACTATGTCAGACAGAAAAGTATGTCAGTTTGACTTATCCGACTTCGCCTGCCATATTTTATCCACCTGCTGCCGCCAATCAATTTAAAGACACCGTCCAAAATATGTCCCAACATCGATCACCCCAAAACCCTAAAAATAACCACCTATTTCCGATACAAATCCAAAAATACTACCAAGGTCAACAAAAACACCAAAAATGGAATCAAAGTACCAGGGCAACACGACTATTGAAGAGTTAGAAAGTTCCGTGTCGCGCACACATAGATAAAAGGTTACTATAAAAGCACACGAATGCAGCGGAGTGCATTTACCCTGGCGATGGAGTTTCGGGTGCCGACCTAGCGGCCATCGACCCCGGGGCACTGTGATTTTTATTACACTTAAGTTATGGGTACCTAGTACTGTGATAAGATGACGCTAATTAAAATTGTTTGGGGACAGAATTTTTTGGGCTTATCCCAGACTTAGGAGAGTATTTCGCGTTATTGGTAGTAGAAAATACTGTTAAAACAATACCAACTAAATTTCGTTGCGCGTGTTGTGTTGTTGTTACCCGACTGCCGAAAGAGAGTTATGTTTTTTGTAATAAGTATTTTTTTTTTCAAATACTGTCAACTGAGCAAAAATTACATTATATATAAACTAGGTACCTATATTTAGTGTAAGTGTATGAATAATAAAATCCAATGGGAACTAAAATAAGTTAGCTAACTTAAGCTCCCGAACTTTTCAAACAATGAACCATCATAGTTTGCGTTGGACGCACATGTATGAAAAACTGTCTCTATTATGCAAAGCTAAGCTAAACTAACTTAGTTGGCAGTGGACGCTCCACATACCAAAACAAATCTAATTCATATCAACATTTTCGAAAAAACACCTACAATCAGCAAAAGCTGAATAAAAATGACACATGCAAAAGACGCACGAAGCCCAAATTCAAAAACAAAAAAGGCACAGTGGTTAGCGAACTCGCCCGGCAAGCAAAGAGCACAGGTTCGAATCCTGTCACAAAAAAAATTGATGACGCATTCCTCCTTGTAAAATATTTGTAATAATTAATAATTTTAATTGTGTAGCAATTTATAAAAAAAAACAATAAGCATTTTGCAGGCTGTTTCTCCTACAAAAAATATGTCCACCAAAAAAAAAAAACTAGGTAACTAGGTAAAAATAATCAAACATTTTAGCAATAAACTACAAACACCCAATACAGTGCAATTACTATTTATTATACAACACTGACATTGCTACTACAAAACGCATCGCGTGTGTTGCGTAACCGCTTCCCAAAAGTGGGACAATTTAATGAATAAAAAAAGAGAAGACTTGTGTCGCTAGTTGCTGCGTGTGCGCAGTGAAAGTATGATCCGTGCGGGTTTTTGTTTATTCTGCGTTTGGACTCCGTGGTGAGCGGACGTCCGTGACGCTGCTCTGTTGGATTTAGTTTTGAGTAATCGAATGTTGATTTTTGATGATATTCTCGTGTTTGCAATAGCTGGCGCATGCCTGTAATAAATATTTCCCAAAATGTTGAATTTGATTACAATGTTATTGAATTCCCAAAATGTTGATTATTCCAAAGTATGAAAATTTCCAAGATATTTAAAATGTGTGAATTGCCTCAAATGTTGGATTCCCAAAATGTTCAATCTCAAACTGTTCAATTCTCATAAAGTTGAATAGCACTTAAAATACTATACCAATAGTAAAACGTTGACTGTAAATCTAAAAATAAAAAACTGCCCAAGCGCGAGTCAGTCTCGCGCACAAAGGGTTCCGTACCATTATCACAAAAAAAACACGTTTATTGTATGGGAGTCTAACTAAATATTTATAACAGAAATACGACGTAGTGGACAACTGGTCAAGTCTACAAATTATGTCAATTGGTCAAGCGTGTTTTTACCGCAAACTTTAGTGTCAATTTGTCAAGCAGTGTTATTATGGTTATAGTATCAATTTGCCCAGTCATTGTGTAGATTGGTCAAATATTTGTTTTACATCATCTGCAAAAATTTCAACTGTCTAGCTATCACGGTTCATGTGATATACAGCCTGGTCACAGACAGACGGACAGTGAAGTCTTAGTAAAATGGTTCCGTTTATAACCTTTGGGTACGGAACTCTAAAAATAGACAGCTGTAGGTAGATATACTCGTATATCACCAAAAACATCCAGCGATAAGCATCTTTGTTACATTTTTTCCAAAAATAAAAACATGTATACATGTATGAATCATGCTTGGTACATTGATAAATCTATAAATATCAGAGATAAACCTAAAAATAGATGGAACTAAAGAATTACAGTATATATGGGTCATATTATATTTTGTAATACTGTTAATTGAGGAGCTCATTGGGTTAAGCAACGCTTGGCGCGGTTATAACTTAGATGGGTGACTAATAATAAAATTTGTGTGCCAAAAATTCATTTTTTTGAGCTCCTTCATGCTTCGGAAGGCATGTTAAGCTGTTGGTCCCGGTTGTTATCTCAGATAGCAGTCGTGAGTCGTGAGGCCTTAGGGCGACCCGAAAACTCTAACACCAGGTGAGCCACACCACTAAACGAAAAGAAGAAGAAGAATGAGTTATAATTACACTAACTGTTAATACTAATAGTTGTAATCGTCGTCGTTGGTCGTCGGCTTAGGGATCGGGGTTTGGACTGCCGCTCGGGTTCTTTTCTGGTGCAGAGGATGGCCGTTGCTATCCAACGAGGAAATGCTGCTTGCGTTTTGGGGTCCTTTGCGCCGGGAACGAATTCGAGTGGCATGTTCGACTGAATGTCGTCTTAAGTTTATTTGTAGTTTAAAGTTTAATTGTATTGAATGAATTTATTATTATTATTATTTTTATGATGTTATTTGTTTGTCGATAAATAAATATTAAACATATATAGTTGTAAAACCAACTATTAGGTCGCGGGTTACTTTGTTTAGACGAACGATCAAATGATCGAAAATTTCAGCCGGATTTCTTTTTCAAATCAGACCACTAACTTCGAACTCAAATTTTCTTCTTACACTTTTACGTCAGATCATTTTCGTTCGTCCGCAATTGCGAAAAGTAGAACCATGACAAGTGCACAGTTATTGTGACTGTGACTAGCTTATTTTTTTTATTATTTGAAATTCCCGCGGTTTCACCCACGTAAGTCCCGATCCCGTGGGAATATCGGGCCTATGTTACATATAGCCTATGTTACTCAGGGTGAATGTAGCTTTCTAATGGTGAAAGAATTTTTGAAAACGGTCCAGTAGTTTCGGAGATTACCCCCAATATAGATACATACATACATACATACATGTTACCAACGTTACCTCTTTCCTCTTTATAATATTAGTATAGAAGTATAGATATACCTTGCAAAATTCTGGCAAACTACAGTTTTAGCTAAGAGCCGAAAATGGTAAAAGACTAACTAAATTATAAAAAACTACTTAGGATTATCTGCACAGAATGATTCCACTGGATAACGTTGGTAACATTTCCGTAGGCAACCTTATTGCTAAGAGCAGGTCCTTTCAGGAAAACTGAGGAGGATTATTATGAAAATGATAATGCATATTATTTGCAAACAATATATTTCAACGAGACAACGACTTCGCAAAGAAAAGAGTTCAACGCGTTTGCGAATTTGCACACTTTGTACGTGAAGATGACAACATTTTGGGAATCCAATATTTTGTGAATTGAATATTTTGGTCCTGAAGGGACATACTCACAAGCTATGTCGGATTTAAATTAAGGAAAGATAGATTTTTCATCGGTTTTCGCGATGCTGTAATAAACCATTTTGGGGTTCCGTGCTCAATTGTAATAGTGGTACCCTTCGTGCGCGAGTCTCGCACTTGCCTGGTTTTTTTATTATCTGGGGGCACGGTAGTGCCCCCGCCAAGACGAGCCAGCGAAGCGTACGGGCACTACCTACCTATTCTCGAAAGGTTTCGTCGGTTTTTTGAACCCTCATAACTTGGGTTTGGAATATACTAGATGAATGTAAATCACGGAGTATAATTAGGGTTACGTAGACAACAAGAAACTCTTATGTTTCGTCATGTCCGTCAGTCTGTCTTTTCGCGGCTTAGCTCAGAGACGAGTAGTTGGAGTGTTTTGTGAGATACACAAAAAAGACACCGACATCGGGTGGAAATGAGAGTTTTTCTTTTTAACAGACTTTAAAAAAAGGAGGAGGTTCTCAAAGAGTAGACGATCTCTGTGGCGCGTCGGGGGAAGGTCCGACTGCAATGCAGACGGTTGTGGGCTCGATTCCCGCCGGGTGCAAGTATTTATGCTTATAAATAAATATTTGTTTCTGGTCTATGTTCTATTTATATTTTTATTTATTTATCCTTTCTATTTACGGTTCTATGTTTCATATTTACAACAAAAAAAAAAGGAGTATATCCGTTGTCTCGTAGGTACCCATAGTACCTACAAGCCTAGTGCTTAGTCTGGGGCTAGATTGCGCTGTGTGCAACGTCGTGCAATATTTATTTATTTATTTAATTCGTCGGATATTTTTTTTCTATGGAAAATCACGAGCCCTCCAAAACATTGGGATGAGACATCGATTCACAGTGGTTTTCCAAAACGTGGTGATACTGATATATTAAACCGATATAGGTACATGATGCGTTAAGAGGAAGACTGATAACTTACGATAAGGAATATGACTCAGTTATGCGCGTCTTGATAATGTATAGAAGTGCTAATGTACGGGAAATACTTCACATAACTATTAAGTTAGTGTTTTTTTATTTCTTAGTTCCTATATAGTTAGTTAATAGTTCCCGGTCACTTGATACATACTTAGATTAATTATTTATGGAACACTATATAAAAAATACAATTTATTTATTTGGAAACCTATAACGGACTCGGAAAAAACGAAAAGCCAATTACAATTTAATAAAAGAATTGGGGAAAGTTAATTTTTGTTTTAGTGATTTTGTATTTCTTTGTTTTGTTTAGTTACGTTTTTTTTAATTAATAGGTAGGTACCACTTGATAGGTTGATCCACAAAATAATAATAAATAAAAATAATAAAAAAAACATAAACTATAAACTATATCTAGGTGGCACAATGGACGGCCTTATCGCTTAAAGGCGATCTCTTCCAGGCAACCTTTGGATGAACGAATGACTGTCCATAGAGAAAGAAACCCTAATAGCCTATCCACACGGCGCGTTGCGTCAGCGTCGATGCAGCGCTGCCGTTGCGTTGTTTTACGTACAAATAACCAAGGTGCAACAGGTCGCAACGCACACATGACGGACAGCAGCCTCCGAGACGAAGCGGGAGGCGGTGTACTCGTTAAGACTGCGTCGTAATAACGCTGCGATGGCGCAGCGCCTGTGTGGCCGGCCATGCGTCAAAGTGTTTGCTTTGCGTCGTCGCAACGCAAACAACGCGCCGTGTGGACTGGCTCTTAGGGGTGAAAATGGAAAGGGTGACAACTTGTAACTGACAAGAAGTTTGAGGAATCAAATATATTTGATACCTCTGATTTATCTTGTGTGTAGCTAAAGACACTTCACAAACTTAACTATTAAATTAGTGTTTTATTTCTTAAAAAAGGGGATATTGGTCACGTGACTCTCAATACAAATAGAAAAACCTCGTTTCCACCCCTCAACGTTGTTTCATTCCGTTGATTTTTATTTGTGTAGATTTTTCTTCTGTTTTCGCGATGTTGTATTGAAGTTAAAAACATTTTTTGGTTTTAATCGCGTAGTGTTTATTACTTTTAGCATTGTTTCAACGCTCAAGGTTTCGTGACCTTTACAGGTCTCTTCTTCAAGATTGACTGAGATGTGATTTGTCATTCTGTGCTAAAAAGTAAAAGTTTTTATTTGTGTGTAATTTTTTCAATTAAAAAAAAGGTAAAAAATAATTAAATTAGGAAATCGTTTCGTCTAGTTTTTTGTAAGATCTACCAAAATCGAATAATGGTTAAGAGTTGGAAAATAAGTTTTTCTTTTTACCCTCTTTGTGTGGAGAAATTACATCGACTTGGCTGTCAACACTGGCTGTCAAATAGGCCGAATAGGGCGCGTGTGAAATAGGGTCATCATTTCAGCTGTAAGAAGTCCACTGCTGGACATAAGCCTCCCTCATAGATCTCCAGATGCTTCGGTCATAAGCGGCCTGCATCCACCGTGAACCCGCGGCCTTAACCAAGTCGTCAGTCCATCTCGTTGGTGGACGTCCAACGCCAGGGTGAAATAGGGTATATACAAATAAATAAATATTCCAAGACATTACACACACCCCCATCTAGCCCCAGACTAACCCACTAGGCTTGTAATATGGGTACTAAACAACGGATATATAATACTTTTAGAATGCCTCTCGATGGCGATGGCGACGCATCACAGAGTAACACTCGTATTCATAGTCAATTCTAAGTAATTACTTGTCTAAGTAATGTGTCTGTCACATTCTCGTTGACGTTAAATATCACTTAAGAGGATAGTCTCCATTCTCTTTCTCCATACAAACGTAGTTTACATTTTCCTCCCTGGATAAAGACATTAGAGCAAATATGTTTATGTCATAAAACTTATATCTGTCATGACTATGCATCTACCTTTTTATTTTCTTCATTTTTTTTTATTATTATTTTTTAATTGTAATTAGAACATAAAAAAAGGTAGATGCATTGTCATGACAGATATAGGTTTTATGGCATAAACATATTTGCTCTAATGTCTTTATCCAGGGAGGAAAATGTAAACTACGTTTGTATGGAGAAAGAGAATGGAGACAATCCTCTTAATAAGAGCGAGACAGGGCATTACTTAGCCAAAGTAATCACTTAAAAGAGTCGTCTATAAATACGGGTGCAAGTAAGTTGGTCAAAGGTGCAAGTGTGCAAGAACATACCAACCAACGTAGGTATAGGAAATGCAATCCGATCTGTTATAGGTGCCTAGCCTACCTATTCGACTCATTGAAACACGATCTGACTATTAGGTATTTACTAAATAAATATAAATATACTAGCTGATCCGACGGACGTTGTCCTGTCGTTTAGTATAAAAAAATAAAATTCATCAAAATTGGTTTAGCATTTTTTCTTTCATAAGAACCTTCTCCTGACAATAGCAAACACAACAAAAAAAGAATTATCGAAATATGTGTAAAAGTTTAAGTGTGATGCCGTGACCAAGAGAAATAGGGATTGATTTTTATATAATAGAGATTTATTTATTACTTTTAGCTTAAAAATTCTTAAATCGAGAGGTGTATTCTTATTTTTGTTATTATTAAAATAATATTACTATACCAACAGTATACCATCTTAATTCCCTTCTGCTTCTTTTCGTGTAGTATGGTGTAGCTTACCTACTTAGTGTTAGTTTTCAGGTCGCCCTAAGACCTCTAACTTGAAATTAAGGCCATGTTTCGGTTTGAATCGCGTGGTGTTTATTACTTTTAGTCTATTCTGAAGAAGAGACCTGTAAAGATCTCGAAACGTTGAGCGTTGTAACAATGCTAAAAGTAATAAACACCACGCGATTCAAACCGAAAAATGTCTTGAATTTCAATACAACATCGCGAAAACGGAAGAAAAAGCCTTTAACTTGACCTAACGAGTGCTATCCGAGATAACAACCGGGACCAACTCCTTAACGTGCCGCACCGAAGCATGGAGGAGCTCGAAAAAAATGATTTTTTACCACACACATTATCGCTCACCCATCCAAGTAATGACCGCGCCAAGCGTTGCTTAACCCGCACGACCGTTCAAACAGCTAGGCCAATGAGTTCCTCGCTAAATTAATTAAATTAAATAAAAATCCAAAAATGAGTCCCTAGGTACTAATACCTATGGTACCCAAAAGGTTGGCTGAATTGCCCCTTTGGATAGCAAATATAAATAGGTAGATAGGTATTGAAGAATCAAATAAAGAAATTATGTGAACATCACACAGCGCCATCTAGCCCCGTGGTACCTAGCTACTTAGCTTGTGTTATGGTGACTAGACAAGGGATATAATAGTTATTTATTTTGAGATGAAGTAAAACACCACGCGATTAAAACAGAAAAATGAGTTTAATTCCTAAACATATTTTTTTCTTTTTTCGAAAGTCGTGTAAGTTACATCTAATATATAAAATTTCCATGTCACAGTGTTAGTTACCGTACTCCTCCGAAACGGCTTCACCGATTTTTACCAAATTTTATATGCGTATTCAGTAGGTCTGAGAATCGGCTACTATCTATAATTTATAAGGCAAAACAACGTTGGCCGGGTCAGCTAGTTATTTAAAATCTCAAGTACGGCTGAACCGATTTGGCTTAAAACTGGTGGGGAGACAGCTTTGAACCAGGAAACGGACATAGGATACTTCAAATTTTACGGAACAAAGTTCGCCGGGTCAGCTAGTTTTGAAATAAAGCCGTGTTCTCTCTTTCACCGCAAAAGTGCGAAAAAACATACAGTAATTCCGGGTAACTTTGGACCACAAAAAAGACTACATTAAATATAGGTTTTTTATTCATTCCTACAGAATTAAAGCACTTTAAAAATGTTAAAACAACTTAAATCTAGGTGCCATGATAGGCGACCTTATAGCTTAATGCGATCTCTTCCAGGCAACCTTTGCAAGGATAAGAAGCGAAAAAAGATGAAAGGTATATAGGGTGTTTGGACAGGAGAAAAGGTACTTGAAAATATAATAATAATAGTAAAGGGATAGGTATGTACATTAAATTATAATTTATTACGTACATATTATAACAAATACATACAATAAATAATACATACATGTACCTATTAACCTATTGTAAACATAACGTAACGACTAAGTAACGACTAAACATAACGACTTCGACTGTCGAATGGAGGAAAGCAAAGCATTCCACAACTCCACAGCCCTAGCTGAAAATGAATCCCCAAAAGTTGTGAAAGAACAGGAAAAGAGTTATACAAGTGATTTCAAATTTTTTACAGAAACAAATTATAAATAGGGTGTTATTTATAACTTGTTTATGTAAAATTGTTTTCCTGTTTCCGGTGGGGGTTAAAAAAAGAAAATTTTGCGTAAGAAAAGGAGGTATTGTCGTTGTATTGTATTTATTTATAATGGTGGAAACTAACGAAACTGGAGTTCTCCCCGCGCAGTGGCGGGTAAACTACTTGTTCCTATGGAGGGCTGGTGTCGTGCAGCCGGTACCCCTGAGAAGGAGATCCGTAAAGATCTCCAAACGTAAGGTATTGTTTATATGCTTACATGCGTAACAGCAACACGATTAAAACCGGAAAAATGAGTTCAATTTCAATCCAACATCGCGAAAACAGAAGAAAAACTTAACGATTTATTATGTAAATATTTTATTTAATTAATACCTACTAGATAAACAATAAATTTATCGAATTGTATTCACACAACGCCATCTAACCCCAAACCAAGCAAGCAGGCTTGTACTATATTACTAGACAACATATATTCGTAATAGTTAAAAAGAACTCCAGTTAAATTACTCACTATATTTTATTTACTATGTAGGGCAAGATAACAATGACACAATTTTATTATCAATAAACAAACAAACACGGTATCTCGATCTCCGATAGTCGATCGAAAGTGGTCTATGAAGAATTTTCATGATTGTTCTCTATGGGACGCGACACAATGAAGTGAAGATCACGACAACTATATTTTAATACTTTTAAAATATAGTTGTAGGTTTATTCAATAAGACATTAAAATAAACGAAACACAAAATAAAATTGCTAAAAAAATACCATTACAAATTTTAAATAAAACCCACAAATAGAAATTAACAACTTAAGTAACAATATAATTGGCAACAATATTAAAATATTTTATAACTACATTATTGAATCTTCGAAACGCGCAGACTGTGCACTAATAGTACATAAGACCGTACCTACGCAGTTAGTTTCGTCACTAGTCACTTTCGTCGTCGCGACGACGTGGCGTCGCGACGCGATGACGACAACTGTTGTATTTACAACAGCTGTCGCAAAATTACCAACAATTGTTGAAGCGTTTCGAAAAGAAAATACAGAGTTAAGACACCTACTTGAAACATTTAAATTATAGGATACTATCACAACGAACAAATAATGAAAATTAGTGGTTAGGTAGGCAATATTTTTGTCGCTGTCGCTTATCAGTATCACTACATTGTGTACAGGATTTAGTTCTATCTAGTTTTACTATTAGGTCAATGACGGGCCGTCGGACACTCTTAACTTCGATTAGTAGATACAATACATACGTATACTTATAGTTATAGGTAGGTATACCTACTGATAAGGCGTGAAATTCCCTGTAGCCTGATATAAAAGAATTTATGGCAATGCTATCCCCTGCAAGTCGTAAAAGGAGACCGAAAGAGATTCCTTGGTGGGAGGCTTCGGCCGCAGTCGTAGCGCCAAACGAACTCGTATGTTATCCGATAGGCAGACCGGAGCAGCCACTAAGGAAGTCGGATCGATTCTTGTTTCTTAACAGTGTTCTTCTGTTAGATAACCGGTACTTTCATTAATATAGCTGTCCAGACGTTTTAGTGTTTAAACTGTAAGTCTGGGCGGCATTTGAAATAAATAAATAAATAAGCGTGTTACATCTTTAATCATATTATCATACCTTTCTCTGTTTACTCAGATGAGATAGTGGTCAATCACTAATTGTCTATTCATCTATATAAAAGAAAATCGTTTTAGTTATAATATTTATAACTCAAGAACGGCTGAACCGCTTTGGCCGAAAATTGTTGGGGAGGTAGCTTAGAACGAGGACACGGACATAGGATACTTTTTGCCTCTAAGGCAGAACGAAGTTCGCCGGGTCAGCTAGTTTATTTAAACAAATCAAAGTCCAAGTTTAGAGGACAGTGGTTCAAATTTAACTTGTCCCTCCTAATTAACAGGGTAAGTTAAATAAAAGACAAAACAACAATTAAAAAAACAAAACAACATTATCTTAAAAACTTCAGGCAAACCACGTTGAAAACTAATTGAAACTCATAAAAAAACATTACCATGTTACAAACGACCACGACTTTTCCAAAACTTTTTCACCTAAAGTTTGTAAAAACAAGGTTAGAAATTTCGAAATCATCCGATCCCTTTAACTAAGCATTTCGTCTCCAGCAAATTTCATACCAGCAAAAAGCACAGTTACCGCAACAGAATTCTCCAGTTTATTTAACCATGCAGCTTGGGAGAAGGCGGTCCTTTCAGACGCAACGTGGTGATTTAAATATAGAATTGGTTTAAGAACCATGCAGCCGATGAGGAAAAAGTTTGGTACTTGCGAGATGCAGAGTTAACGTGGTTAATTAAGTCCATGTGACTGGAGCGACAGCACGACAGCAACGTGGGCCAAAGTAAGGGGTAACGCGTGAGCGAAGTCTTAAAAAAGAAAGTTGAAAATGTTGAAAAGATTGCATGGAAATTGTGAACAAGCTCGAAGGGGCACGTTTTTTAAGGTGCGGGCGAAAAGGAAAACAACAAGTAAGGGGTAAGTCAAATTAATAAGGTACACAACGTGGAAGAAACCACGTGGTGCATGTGAAAAATTCAAATGCAAAAAGTTATAAAGAGAATGGGAAAGAAAATTAGTTTTTAAGTTAAGCATTTATTTTAGGTAAATACCTACTAAAACTCGTTTTTAATTAAATTACTTTTTTTGGTTTCAATCGTTTTGCTTTTATAATGTTTAACATTTTGATTATAAATAAGCTGATAAGAGGAAAGTCTACCTACTCTTTCTCCATACAAACGTAGTCGACTGTTCCTCCCTGGATAAAGACATTAGAGCAAATATGTTTATGCCATAAAACCTATATCTCCTATGAACATGCCCGTACGTTTTAGTATTTTACATTTTCTAATTAGAATTTAACCAAACTAAAACTGCCAATATTAAGTGGGATTTGGCGGGTCACGTCAGTCGGATGCATCCCGACCGATGAGCTAGGATCGTCACGCAATGAGTGCCAGAAGACGGACGTCGGAATCGAGGCAGACCCCGAAGACGGTGGCGTGACGATCTTGATGCATTTGACGGAGATTGGCTAAACCTGACCCGGGACCGGACTGCTTGGAAGGATGTTAGGGAGACCTTTGCCCAGCAGTGGGACAATATAGGTTAATAAAAAAAAATTAGAATTTAAATAAAATTTGAATATGAGAAAAATCAAAACGTAGGGTCAGGGCTGATATAGGTTTTATGGCATAAACAAATCGTCTCTAATATCTTTACCCAGGGAGGAAACAGCCGACTACGTTTGTAAAGTTTGAATGGAGATAAGAGTAGGTAGACTTCTTATTAAGATCATGACTAAAACGGAAAAAAAAATGTACTTAAACAGAAAACTAACAAATTAAAGGCGACTGAAATCCTACTAATACCATAAATGTGAAAGTTTGTGCGAAGTAAGAAAACAGGAAACTACTGAACCGATTGCGATGAAACTTGGTATATTATGTGTTAATCAAGATCTCCAGCTATCTAGGTATATAGTTAGAGATCTAGATTACTACATAGGCTAATTTCTCTTCCGATATTCACACGGGATCGGAACTTACACGACTAAAACCGCGGGGCGCAGCTGGTTTCTCTATATTCCTGAAAAAAAAAACTACCTACAACAACCTTCATAGCTATTTATTTTAAATATTCGAAATTGGAACGTTTTAATTCTTCTATTCTATTGGCTAATTAATTCGAATGATCGAAATAAAAATGTTAATTAATACAAAATACCTAAAGTCATCGACCTCGTTCAAGTTTTGCGATACATTGCACTATTGACATACTGACAGTATTTCGTTTTTGTTTATTTTTTGTCTTTTATCTTTTAAGCGTTTTGTCTTTTAAGCGTGGTACTTACCTACTAGCGAGTTAAAGATACTTAAAGATTTTTTTATACTTCAGCCATTACGGGTAAAATTAGACCAGCGGTGGAACATTACAAAAACTTTTTATTATAGTCAATTCGAATTAACGTGGAACAATAAAATATTACCCAGATGTATGGAGTTTTTAAGGTGAGAAAAAAACGTTGGTCCAATGTTACCCCAAAATTAATATAAATTTAGACCACGTCTATTTCTCTCTCTATCTCAGGAATCACACATTATTTGTACGTGTAATTGGTATTTCCTATGTCACAATATTGTATAATTAGCGGAAACAGACTTTTATGTGGTCCAAAGTTACCCGGAGCGACCTTAGCTTTTTTATATATAAAGAGAAATATAAAAACCCGCTGCAGCACTAACATAGAGTTACGTCTAACGTAAAAATGAAATGAGCATCGCTGCCGGCGCTAAAATAAACCCGATAAACGGCGTCTCAATTTGCTAACTAAGCGATAGGTTCCTTGCGATGTTTTCCTTTACCGTAAAAGCGATGTTACATACCCTATAGTAAGAGCGGTGTTGGTCTAGTGGTAGATACCGCGACTTTCATTCCGAAGGTCGTGGTTTCGAATCCTGGTCGACCGGGCACCAATCTCTTTTTTCTTTCTTTTCTTTAAGAAAAAATAAGTTCGCTTATTAACATCGCTATTACGGTGAAGGAAAACATCGTGAGGAAACCTACTACGGCTTAAAATCACGCAAAAAGGCCCCGTTATAGGGCTAGTTGCGGAAACACACATACATACACATACATATTTTATACAGAATTAGCCTTATTAATAAAAGTGGAATACCGTTGGAGGAGGTTTACTACGTTTTGTCTCTGTCTGTCAACTTTGAAAGCTCTTGTCACGGAAAAAGACAAAGCATGTTATTCCTTCTCCGACCCTACTCCACGTTTATTAATAAAGTATAAGTAAAAAGTAGGTACTTATGACGTCACGAATCTAAATTTAAATGATCCATATAGTAACACATAATTAGTGTGGTGTCATTGAATATAATATACAGTATATATCAGTTCCTTCCTGTCTTTTATCTAACGTTACGCTAAATTTGTAACTTATTTACTATTTCAACTTATGTACCTACACCTACGTATGTATGTACTATAGAGTATAACTAGCAGAGTCCCGCGGTTTTACCCGCGTAAGCCCCGATCCCGCGGAATTTACGGGATCAAAAGTATCCTATGTTCTTCCCTTGACTCTAAGCTACATCCCCACCAATTTTCAGCCAAATCGGTTCAGCCTCTCTCGAGTTATAAATAATGTACCTAATACAACATTCTTTTATATAATACAACTGCCGATCCCGTGGGAATATCGGGATCAAAAGTAGCCTTAGCCTTCCTCAATAAATGGACTATCCAACACTGAAATAATTTTTCAAATCGGACAAGCGGTTCCTGAGATTAGCGCGTTCAAACAAACAAACAAACTCTTCCGCTTTATATTAATAGAAGATAGAAGATAGACTAGCAGTGCCCGTGACTTCGTCCGCCATTTTTAAAATGTAATATAGCCTATAATCTTCCTCAATAAATGGACTATCCAACATGGAAAGATTTTTTCAAATCGGGAACCGCAGGTCCGATTCGAACAAACAAACAAACTCTAGCTTTATGGTCTCTCATGATCGCGATAAAAATAAATTTATTTCCAAATACAAAATAACTTGAGTCAAATTTTGATTTAAGAGGAGTATCAACGCCAACGACCTTGAAACTGAAAATCCCTGTCGGGCTCATCGAAAATTGTTGATTATTTCATGACGGAATGTCGTAGACCTTTTTTTGTGCACAGATTGTAGGTGACATTGTTTCCTACATTTTGGTGTAGTTTTAAGACAAGAACCTCCTATTGGTGCAAAGCCTATCCAAATTTTAGACAAAAAATGTCTGATTTGGCTAAAATGTCGATAGGCTTCAATACGTTTCGACATATTTGTATAGAAACTGCACTAAAATATTGGAAACAATGTTGCCTACAATCTGTACACAAAAAAAAGTTCTACGACATTCCTTCATGAAATAATCAACAATTATCGATGCGCCCGACATGGATTTTCAGTTTTTCAGAATAGGGCCCTTAAGTCTAAATTACACAAATGTCGTAATAGGCGACTAAGCCTAGGGATCTCAGGGAGACTAGCAAACCTTACTCCCCGCGCGGTGGCGGATAAAATTCTTGGTCCCTCTCCGGGCGGTCGTCCAAACAACGGCGCTCGAATGCGGCGCTATTTCTGCGGGACTATTCTCTAAGAAAAAACCGTGTAGACGCCGGCTGGCTTCTACACGGTTCGTGAGTTATTCGTATTTTGAATTTATAGGTATTCTATAAATTCAAAATACGAATAACTCACCACCGTTTTTACCGCAAAACTTAGTAATATTTCACACCTTTATGTGCCGCGAAGAAGCACGGAGGAGCTCAAGAAAGTTACCTATTTAACGTGCACTTCAAACCACTGAGCGCAGCTAGTCGCTTAGTCAAGGGGTATCTTTAAAACCCTTGCCTTTTAACCTTTTAACCTTTGCCAAAATGGCGGGTCTCGGTTTGTGTTACAGATTTCCCCCGGACGTTTGCCGAAAACTTTCCAACATGGCGGCGCGGGCGGGCGGTCCTGCGGCCAAGTTATGCAATAGTGAGACAAATTGTATTTAGTATTTGAATAAGTATTGATTTTTCAGTCTCCTTGCGATTGTAAGATAGTCGAAACGTCGAGAAAAGAAAAAAGTAAAAATCATGCAATTTCGATTAATCTATACTTCTATCTTCTTCTCCAGGTAATATTATAAATCTGAAAAGTTTTTTTGTTTGAATGCGCTAATCTCAGGAACCACTCGCTGGTCCGATTTAAAAAAAATCTTTCAGTGTTGGAATTCAGGAAGGCTATAGGTTAGGTTAGGTTAGGATATTATATTTTCAAAAAAATTAGGCGGTCGAAGTCGCGGGCACTATTAGTATGTAATAAGTCAGTATGGGCCGATACGAGTAAAAGTCAAATAAGCTTTGGTTGCTTGGTTTGAGATTTAAGCCGCGTTTCCACCGCCAAAGAGAAATGACTCTTTCGACCCTTTCACACATAGATAGGTAACTACAATCAATGGTAAGAGATTTCTAAGTAGATAGATTGAACCCACGACCTTCGTTATAAAAGTTAGGGGTATCTATCTACCACTAGACCAACGCCGCTCACGATGATGCAGATGATGCAGAAATTGAAAAATTTGAACAAGTTAATGAACTTAATGACGTTTTGAAATAACGTCCATCTGCAATGCAGATGGATGGTTTATCCGTGAAATTAGAATCTAATATAAATCTCTATAGGTCAGATTTATATTAGATTCTAATTTCACTAATTTCACGGTACACATTTCTTTCCGGCCTTAAGTGTTTCAGTATAAAATAGCACCCATATAACAAGCCTGGTTGGTAAGTTTCGGACTAGATTTTACTAGATTCCTAAGTAGGTGGTTTTCCTATCCAATGCAATAAATATTATGATCGGGAAGGTCTCTGAGTATGTTATGTTTCTTACTCTTTCATTTAAAAATTGCACTAATTGCAAATTAATCTTGTAGGTATAATAAATAAATATTTCACGACGTTACACACAGCGCAATCTAGCCCCAAACTAAGCCCTAGGCTTGTACTATGGGTACTAGACAACTGATATTTTACCTACTAATTAAACTTTTTTTTTGTAAATACATAAATAGGATCCATAGATAACACCCAAACAAGAAACAAATATTTATTTTTAGCACAAATTTTTGCATTCGGCAGGAATCGAATCCGCAACCTTCTGCATTAAGTCGGCCCTTCGCCAGCCACGCCACAGAGGCTGCCGTAATGTAACTAAAGTCCTGAAAGTGGTAATATGGGGTTAGAAGGCCTATGATATCAAGTCCTTTTATCCCCATGTCCCCACTGTACCGGACCCCATTCTGCATACCCAAAGTGGTCATATTTAGGGACGCTATAATATACACAGTTTTATTCGTCGTTTTAGGGACCCTTGTACCGGCACTTACGCAGGTGAGAAAGAGCTTAAAATTAGAAAATAATTGTGGTGTCGGAACGCCCCCTCTGATGAGAAGACACCAAAAGAAAATCAAGGGCTATTTTGTTAAAAACAAACAAACAGTATGTTTGAACACGAGTCGAGTCCAGTCCACAGTCTCGTCATGACATAAGGCCGGCTGACACACATACGGCAGAGTTACGCCACAGCGGCGCGCGCGCAGTCTGGCACCAACATTTGTAAGGCAGCGGATATACATTCTAGCTAAGCTACGTAGGTTAGGTGGTTTCGATGGTACACATATTTTCCGGATATTTATGCCATTAATCTGTACCATCTATACACTAATATTATAATGAGGAGCGGGCCGTGGAGTTTTAGTGGGATGGAGTCCCACATAACTGCACTACATCCACGTGGTAGTGCAGTATGCGCGCGCATTTCTCCACGTTAAAAAAAAAGAAAAGTTAGAGGCCTTACGGCGATCTGACAACTCTCACACTAGGTGAGCCATACCACGAAAAGAAGAAGAAGAAGTATACCCCATTTTATACGAAAAAGGTTTTTTTCACTACAAATATAGTTTAAAAACCGAAAACCTATTTAACTTGTTTTTTTTTCATTTTTTCATTACAAAACACGTTATTTTGTCAGTAAAAAAAACATGGTGAATATTATACTGTATAGATATCGTTTTTATGTAAAACTATTTGCGTCCCGCGGTTTCCCCCCAAGTAAGTCCCGACCCCGTGGGAATATCGGGATCAAAAGTGGCCTATGTTACTCTTTGATAATGTAGCTTTATTTTGGTGTATTTTTTAAATCGGTCCATTAATTCTTTGTCATAGAACTGCAAAATTATTGCCACTAGACAAATGTAGGTAAGTGTCAAATACTTACATAATAAGTAGGTCACATAAAACGTTAAAGTTGGTCATCAGAAGTACAAATTCTATAACATAAAATAAAGAATTATAACATAGTTGTTTTATGAGAATGTATTTATTTTATTTTGTTTATTGTTTTGTCGTTGTAGCGGCAACAGAAATAAATAATCTGTGAAAAAATCTATCTAACCTATCACGGTTCACGAGATACAGCCTGGTGACGGATAGAAAGACGGACTGTGGCCTCTTAGTACATAATGTATGTTAGTCTATCTATAAAGTATGTATTTATGGGCCTTGGTTGCCTGAAATAAATGGTTTTATTTGTTTATTTAGTTAAAGGGTCCCGTTTTTACCCATCGCATACGGAACCCTAATAAAATGGAAACGTCTTGATATGGTCCCTTTCTTTAAGCCGTTCAAAAAATGTGTCCCTTCAACATAACACCATCCAAACAAAACGCTTCGGAAAAAAAGTGAAAGTATGGCATCGGTCGGCCACCGCATACGTACGCAGTCGGAGGTAAATAATTCTGCATAATCTCTGATTCATGAGGCGTAGGCGCGTCCTTAGCTAGTGTATTATCCCGGGTTTGGTCGATCATTTTAGGTATTTTCAACAAATTTCTCCTCCGATTACACCTATTATATATTACTATATACTCTATTTCAAATTCTTATGTTAAAAATTGCTCCTTATTTACTTTTTCTTTGATATTTACAGTTATTTGTTTACATTTTTGATCTACGATTCTGAAAAAGAGTGTAATATTAACGTTGAAGTCCCAGTAATAACTAATAACTGAGACTTCGCTGTCTGTCCGTCTGTCGCCAGGCTGTATCTCATAAACCGTGATAGCTAGACAGTTGAAATTTTCACAGAAGATGACATGAATTTGGGTAGCCGTCTAAAAACAAAATAAAACAAATATTTAAGATTGGCCCCCATACAACAAACGTGATTCTTGACATAAAAACGCAACGATACCGCGATGTATTTGTACTACTAGCCCCATCTAGTGATGAAATGATAGACTGGCGTTAGTGGTAAAATAAATTTAAACATTCACGTTGCGTTGCGGATTGGTTGGTTCAGTGTTAATTTTAGGATTCCGTACCCATTTGTGATAGTTTTATGGAGCCCTTCGTGCGCGAGTTCGACTCGCACTTGGCCGGTTTTTATTAAAATTTTGCGTAGAAGGAACATCTACATCTACACTAATATTATAAAGAAGAAAGATTTGTATTTTTGTGTGTCTGTCTGTATTTTTGTACCTAATGAATAAACTCAAAAACCACTGAACCGATTTCAAAAATTCTTTCACCATTAGTAAGCTACATTTACCCTGAGTAACATGGGCTACTTTTGATCCCGATATTCACACGGAGTCGGGACTATCGCGGGTGAAACCGTGGGAATCAGCTAGTGGAATATATGTTTGAGACATCATCTCTCGTAGGTACCTAGTAAATAATATCTCAATGGATTAATGCCGCTAACAGCATTAATAATTTACGTTTGTTTACCAATTCAGCATTTAATTTATTTAAATTCAGTTTTAGTAGGCATACATTATTCATTTATTGGTTTTGTTTGATAATTCAAGAAACTGGTTTCAAATGAAACCGAGAGGGAGTTAGTTTACGAAAACACGGGCGAAAAATGTAGACTAGACATTTTTGGGTTTACGGTCTACTATGACTGAATGTTGAAATGTACATATTCCAGAAAGAACAATTATTAAAAAGTACTATTCCCATAATGTCTGAAATCCGAAAAGACTGTTTGTTGTAATGTCTGCATTTCAAAATGACTTATGAATTTGGTACAGTCATCATCAGAAATTTTAGGTATCCTACTATGACTTAGTAGGACACCTAATTTTTTTTTATATCCTACTAATATTATAAACGCGAAAGTATGTAGGTATGTATGTGACTTTATTACTCCTTCACTCAAAAACTACTGAACCGATAGCGATGAAACTTGGTATACCTTTAGATAACTGGAGACCTAGAATAACACATAGGCTACTTTTTATCCCGATATTACCGCGGGATCGGGAGTTACGCGGGTGAAACCGCGGGGCTCAGCTAGTACATACATACACTAATATTATATAAATAATAAATAAATATAAATAATTTCTCCGAACAACACACAGCGCCATCTAGCCCCGTGGTAAGCGACTAAGCTTGTGTTACGGTGACTAGACAACGGATATAATACTTATATTTATTTTTCTTTTGTAAATACATACATATTATACATAGATTGACACCCAGACCAGACACAAATATTTATTTTTTAAGCATAAATACTTGCACCCGGCGGGAATCGAACCCGCAACCTCCTGCATTGCAGTCGCGCTTTCGCACGACGCGCCACCGAGGTCGATTATAAAGAGGCAAGATTTGTATTTTTGCGTGTGTGTTTGTATGCTTGTAATCAATAAACTTAAAAACTACTGGACCGATTTCAAAAACTCTTTCACCAAAAGAAAGCTACATTATCGAGGAGTAATATAGGCTAGTTTTGATATCGATATTCTCGCGGGATCGGGGCTTACACGGTTGAAACCGTTTAACAAAATCGGTCTAGTGCTTTCGAAGATTACCCCCAACATACATAACATTACCAACGTAACATTACATAACATTACCTCTTTTTAATATTAGTAGATATAGATTATTCACTAATTAGTGCACAGGCAGGTCTCGAACCCCACGACCTCTAAGTACAAACGAGATCGAAAATATATAAAAAAAAAACCACTTAAAACAGTGTTCATTGTTCGAAATAGTTAAAATCAACAAGTTAAACAGCGGAAGCAAAGAAGTGGGTCACTAGAAGCGAAAATTTCAAACATTTGTCATTCACATTTTCGACCCAAATCGTAATAGAAATAAGGTATATTTTCGCACGACGAGTTCCGATTTGAAAATGAAAGTTGGCGGTTTTGCACAAATGAATTTGAATAGCCGATTCTTGTGTCTTTTTAAAGTGATATATCTTGTTAACTTAACCATTTAGTCGTGGAAATATGTTTTTTTTTAATTTAAAATAAGTTTTAAGTATAATTAAAAAATATATATATTTTTAATAATAATATGGAGGGAAATGCCCATCAGTGGGACAGTACAGGTTAATTAAAAAATAATATTTAGGTAAATATATTATATTTTTGCAATGAAATTTTGGAAAATACTACTACAAAAATTATCCCCCAGATAAATAAGGTTATGAAAAGGATTAAAAAACCCTTTGGACCCCCAGACCCCCAGATAATAAAATGATGTAGATAATTATTGTACGACGCGATAATCGAACCGCGTATTCCAGCCGTTTCACAGAGGTCGTAAGAAATATCGAAATCATATTCATTTTCGATAATAGTTTAGTTTTTCAAAAAGATAAAGAAAATTTTGAAAGTTTTTTTATTTCTTTTGTTTTTTAATTCGATTTGTTAACATTACACAATAGCTTGGTCTGTCCGTTCATCCATCAAATCGTCATTATCATGCACCAAATGGCGTCATCGGTGAGGTCATCGGACGAATGAAAGGGGATAATAATTAAGTAAATGATTAGTGATTACCTAATTTATCCCGTTGCCATTATAAAATTAATTTGGTAAATATAGTGCCATTTGTGGTAACAAGTTTAAAATCCACATTATTATTTGTTTAAAATACATATTGTTTTTTTTTTTTTTTAAATTAAATTAATTTAAAAAAATATTCTTTTTTAATTATTATGTAAAAAAAAACAATTAAAACCAAGTGAACTCTCTGTACACTGTATTTACAAGTACCAGGAGATCATAACAACGAGCAGGTTACTCCCAACATTTGAACCACGTGCGTCTTCGAAAGTGACAGTGGCTAATTTAATCACCGAATGCGTAACGCTACGCGACCAGAATCCTTATCACGAGGCAATAAAGTCTAAAATAGAACTGAAAAACAATGCACTCGGGCAGTCTAACAGCTAATTAGTTGGAAGTTTTTGTTTGAAATTAGAACGAATCAAATCTTTAAAGGGATAAAGGAAAGGCAAGAGAGGGACGGGTATAGGAATAGAAGAGACCAGGATTCATTAAATTAGGGTTCTGTGTTGGAAAATCGGATTTGGAACATTTTTTTATTAAGACCTCTGTAGTGCATTCAACTGATAAGATAAAAATGCATAAATAAAATACAATAATGTACTAGGAGATTATGAGTCGCGCTATGTGACGCAGCGGAGTTAGCGGTAAACGTAGTGGAAAGGTGATGCAAATGCAAAGTTGGCAGGTTCAATTCTGCCGGGAGAAAAAAAATTGACGGCTTTTTGAAAGGGTCAGTTAAAAGTTTTTTTTAACAACTTAACAATTTAACCTTATAAATTTTCGGAATTTTCTGAACAGAATTATTGTAACTTACAAAAAAAAACAATTACGATGATTGCAGTAACTTACAGATTCGACACAACACCGAATTTCCCCTAAAAAAAAAAGATTTAAATTTTCGAAGTTCTAAAAAACATGATGAAATTTCTGGGGGCACGGTAGTGCCCCCGCCAAGACGAGCCAGCGAAGCGTACAGGCACTACCCTACCTTTTCTCGAAAGGTTTCGTCGGTTTTTTGAACCCTCATAACTTGGGTTTGGAATATACCAGATGAATGTAAATCACGGAGTATAATGTCAATAGGGGACTTAATAAAAATACACAGTTTCAATTACATAGCTCCTATAGTTTAGATTTAATAGATATCTAAAAACCCCCGATTTTGTCACTGGCTGACTCACTCACTCACTTACTCACTCACTGATGATCATCAAAATTCAAATGGTACTTCCCGAAGTCCTAGAAAGCTAAAATTTGGTATGTAGGTTGGTATTAGTACACAAACAACTAAAAAATTCTAAAAGTTGAAACTTTCATCCCCCAACCCCTAAAATTAAGGGATGGCTATTTGTATGAGACTTTCGCAAATTTTGATGCTAGGGGTACTACAACTTCTTATTATAAACAATAAAATACAGAAAAAAAGGCTTTTTAGTTATTCACCCTTTAAATTAGGGGATGGAGTTAAGCGCGCGCACAACACCTAATGTGTTTTACAGGTGCTTTAGGTATGAAAATTGATTGATAATTAGAAAGGTTTACCGCTGTCGTACAGTAATGGACAACAAGAATATTTTTAAAAGTTGTTTCGCTATCCGCCAGTGGTGGCCAAACAATTGGGGGACATTGGAAACAAGGGCCTAAACGCCGTACCTACAGCTACGACGTGACGCGTAAGTCGTTAATTCACGATTCATCGGAAATGAAAAAAGGAAAAAAAATACTGATAAATGAATACATCCTTCTTTACCTACTAATATTATGAAGCTGAAAGGTTGTTTGATTGGAAAAAAAAGTAATAATTAGGCAAACTACAAAAAGAGATGAAATCCCCACAAAAACATTTTCATGTAAAATGTAGCCAAGACGAGAGCGAGATCATATGATGGGCACTGTTAAAAAGTTATCAGATGTCATGTACCTAAAGCCAAGCTTATAACTCTACACGCCCCAACTCCACAAGCACCTTACTTCACAAACTCAACATCTTAGCCAAAATATATGGGCTTGGCCGTTTCATTACCGCAAGATTGAACTATTGTGTAACAGAAAACCCATGCATGGTAGCGAAACGGCCAGCCATATATTTTGGCTAAGATGTTGAGTTTGTGAAGTAAGGTGCTTGTGGAGTTGGGGCATGTAGAGTTATAAGCTTGGCTTTAGGTACATGACATCTGATAACTTTTTGACAGTGCCCATCATATGATCTCGCTCTCGTCTTGGCTACATTTTACATGAAAATGTTTTTGTGGGGATCATATTTTCAAAATATTTTATTGTTTTCATGACGAAATTAAACTCATTAGGGTTCCGTAGCCAAATGGCAAAAAACGGAACCCTTATAGATTCGTCATGTCTGTCTGTCTGTCCGTCTGTCCGTCCGTATGTCACAGCCACTTTTTTCCGAAACTATAAGCTATACTGTTGAAATTTGGTAAGTAGATGTATTCGGTGAACCGCATTAAGATTTTCATAGTTTTGGGTTCTTAGAGCGTTGCTTTAATATTTTTTTGTTAATTAAAAAAATATATATTAAACTCTTTGCGATCAAAACCGAAAAAAAATCCCCCATTTTAGATGTGGGTTAGGTACCCTAATTTATTATTATGTTGAATAATTTGTTTTACTGCTTTCTCGGTTTCATCAATATGTTTATTGTATACCTACCTACTCATACTTACGTCTCTGAGACAGACAGATGGACAGACGAAACTCGACTCTATAAAAAATTGATGCTTATTGAAAAAAATGTTTAGTTTAGACTGGCCGGTTTAAAGCATCTTTTTAAAGCATTTTTTTTTAAAGTGTGGTAAAGTAAAGACTAACAAAATATAGAAAAATGTAGAATTTCATGTAAGCATCGCGAAAACCGAATAAAACCTAACTTACATAATCTCAGGAAATAATCAAGTGAGCTTATTATTATAATTATAAAGTTCTTACTACAAACTTTATTATTATAATAAAGATTATGATAAAATAACAATAGATTGTTTTAAAACGTTTGACATTGACTCACGTGAGGTGAGAAAAGTGAAACGTGACTGTAAAGGAAAGTACCTACTTAGCAAGAAGGCTGGTTTTAGGGTTCCGTACCTCAAAAGGTAATTTAAGAAAACTATTTCCAAACGGACTTTTCGGACAATTCCATATAAAAATACTAAAAATAGTAAAAAGAAAAGCCTGTTTTCCACTCTGTAACATTATCGGGTTCCGGTGATTTCTACGGTGTTCATTCCCTAATGAGAACTAGATTAAAAATATTTCTATGTTCAGTTAAAAAAAAAATGAAAAAAAAACTTTTCCTTATTGTTTTTATTTAAATAATTTGAAAAAAAAGGAGATAGATTATTTAATTGTAAATTAATGAATATTACATACACTTAAAAACTGTAATTTGAAAAATGTTACGGGGTGGAAAATCCAGTTTGAAAGCAAAATTGTATTGTGTGGGTTATGTTATTATAATTTGTAACATAACCCACACAATTTATCTTTCGACTGACAAGTAGGTAGGTAGGTACTTTTCATTTCAAAACTACCCACATTTTCATGATTCATTATTTACTCAAATAATAAATGAATTTGAGGTTATTGCGTTTATGCATTTCGTAGAACGAAAATAAAAATGGAAAATAAACCAAAGAAGGAAGAAATCCAATTTAAAAGAACAGAAATAAACAATAATTATATCATAGATTTTCAGAAATTTTTCGGTTTTAATCGCATGGTAAATTATTACTTTTAGCATTGTTTCAACGTCAATCCTGAAGAAGGAAGTCCTGTAAAGGTCTTATTGACACAATGCTAAAATTAATAAACACCACGCGATTAAAACCGAAAAATGTTTTTAATATCAATAATTACCAGTATACCTACAAAATATCGAATACTGAGTAGGCTAACTGTAGTTATTATCAAAGGAGAAATTAAAAGAAGAAAAACAAAAGAAAACCGCAAGACGAAAATCAAGAAAACGTAAAAATAACAAACAAACGTATAAAAACGATAAACGACATGTTTAAATTAACTAAGATAATTAAAATTAAGCTAATGAATGACTTTGTAATATAATCAAGTCACTAATAATTTAATTTGTAAAATGACACATTCGATTCTTGAAAGAATTATGCAGATCGTCTTTGATTTATATAGAACTTTTAATTATAATCATATTAATTACGTAATGAAATGATCTAATTATGCAATGCAACGTGGTTGTCTCAGAATGAATTAATCAATTATGTATTTAACTATTTTAGCATTTATTCTTGATATACTACAAATAAAATAAGTGTTTTAAAGAAAAAAAAATGGCTTCCAAAATTCTGCACCAGACGAGACAAATTTTCCAAGAGTAGGAAACATTTTAAATGTACCTAAAATCAAAAATTTCCAACCTTAAATTTTAGTGGGCGAAATATTGAGAGTTGACAATAAAAATATTGTAAAGAATGAGCCTAACAAATCACATTTTACTGTAACAGCCACATGAATGCAGTTATTCAAATTTTATATAAGTTGAAAGCCATAAACTTTTGTAACTATCGTAAAACTAACAAACACTTTTCTCCAATTGATTTACGAGTTTTTGTGGGAAGTGTTTTTAACGCACACTAGGACATTGGTACCAGGGTAGTAGGAGTCAGTAGGAGACTTGACTTACCTATGGTCAAAGCGTATGATCCTGGCCATGCGGAGCGCCAAGTTGTAGCATCGAACGACACAGCTCCGTGATCTCTGGGAGGTTCAGATTGATCAAGTGCACATACATCTGCTTGTGTAAACTCAGTTCCCCTGAGACCGCTTCCAATCGCTTCAACAGCGCATCTTTCTCCCTCAATAACGTCTTCACCTTCTCTTCGACCTCCCTGGAACGCACTTTAGCTTTCTCACGCGATTTGCGCACGGCTATATTATTCCTCTCCCGCCGTCTTCTGTACTCATCTGTGCCTTTATCTATCGCCTTCCCTGAGGAGCGTCGCGGAGGAGGCTGTTTGTGCTTCAAGAGAGGCGGTAATAGAGGCGCGCCGAGTGGCGGCAGAGGCGTGAAACCACCGCCGTAAGGACCACCAACATTCACTGGTGTCTGAGGGTTGTATTGGCCGGTGTATTGGGCACACGTCACCGACCGGCGAAAGTCATGCGGTTCAGGGGGCTCTTCCTTTATCGGAGGCGCTTGGTCATGACCAGAGTTGTTCTGAACGGGCGCGTATGAAGCTCCCGAGTGGACCGGCTGCGGCATATACGCGAGCGTAGTCCGAGTGAACGAGCGAGGCTGTGGCGATCTCCCACCAGGTAATATCTCCTGGAACAACGCCATCGTCTCCTCCCCTCGGAACTGGTCCTCGATGAGGTGCTGCAAGTCGAGGCTGATCTCCTGGCCATTGAGCTCGTCGAGGTCCGGTGGCGGGAAGGCAGCACGCTTGTCCTCGACTACTTTCTTCAGGTCAGGTTGTGGCGGCGGCGGAGGCGCTGCCGCCGCGTCGTACATCTGCGGGGACTCCATGCCGCCGCTCGGGCCTAGATTTGGCCCAGCGGCCCCTGTGGCCCGAGCCTCCACTTCAATGCACTGGTATGACCGTCACTAGAGCACATGCACATGCACCGTCAATAGTCGCGTATCCGTCCGGTATGATCACGTGGGCGGTATGTGTGTAAACGGAGTGGACGCGTGCGTACGCGGCGGGCGATGATCGCGGACTGAGCGCGCGGCGTGGCTGGGAGCTCCGCGCCCGCACGTTGCACGTTCAACTAGCGTCCGGAAGGAAACGCTGAAGCCGCTGAAAGTTTGCAAGTAAAAGTTTGTAGATCACGCGCCGCGAGAGAACATGCCCGCTTCGTAGCGCCTGCGCACTGCCGACCGACCTTGGGGATTCGAAATTTCAAATTTCGGATGCATCAATGTTAATTTATTTAGAACACGGTGAGGATTCGAAATTTGAAATTTTGGATTCGTCATTGTTATTTAGAGCAGCGTACTTTTTGAAGGTTTGGCAAATTATTTCCGCTCGCAGATTTAGAGGAGTTAGGAAAGCCTAACTCCTCTAAATCCACTAATAGACACTAATAATAAATATAAAATGTATAGTAATTAATGGACCTAATTCATTATTTTTTATTGACATTCAGTTATATTACGTTTTGCGTTAATTTTAATTGTATATTTCTTAAAATTAGTTAAATACGCAATTTTCTAAAGGCTTACTTTTTTTCTCGAGTAAAACTACTGTAACAAAAATAAATGAATTAATAGGATAGTTATTATGATGAATATCACGTATTACGCATATTAAGGTAGGTAGGTACCTATAATACTGGAATTTCATTCACAGTATAATTAAACGGAGAGCGAGCGGACTCTTTGTTCACGTAGTTCGTAGCGTGCTACGCGATTTTTGCATGAACTTGCGAAAAATGCGAAATAGATTTCGGTCAAAATATTCAGATTGTTTTTTTGTTTTGTTTAGGCCTTTTTATGTTGTTATTAAAAATACTTTTTGTTATTTTTTAACTCATGATTAATATAGGTATAATATTTTATAGAAATAACTACAAAGAATATCTATATAATAGATTTTCCTTCTGTTTTCCCGATGTTAGATTGAAATTAAACTAATTTTTCGATTTAAATCGAGTGGTGTTCATTACTTTTTAAGCATTGTTTCAATGCTTAACATTTCAAGACCTTTACAGGTCTCTTCTTCAGTATTGACAATACTGAATGAGTATAATTTTAAAAATAACTTTATATTAAAATTTAAACTTTTTCTTAAAAAATTTCATGCATTTTTTTAAAAAACAGAAACAAAAAAAAACTTATTTCTGCAAATTCCAGCAGATAGGTACCTATAATTTTATAATAACCGTATTTTTCGGTTTACATTTTTACATGTTTACATTTTTCGGTTTTAATCGCATGGTGTTTATTACTTTTAGCATTGTTTCAACCCTCAATATTTTAAGATCTTTACAGGTCCCTTCTTCAGAATGTCTTTAATTTCAATACAACATCGCGAAAACAAAAGAAAAATCTAAAAACGTCGGTTACTGACGTCTTACCGAAATGGTCCCAACGGAAGTTGAGGACCGTTTCGCAACAAATCATGTTTCTGTATTGTATTTTGTTTTGTTTTTTGTTCATGTATTAGTGTTTTTTGTTGCGAATAAACTGTTTTCTTCTGTATTTCTAAAAAAATCTTCAATTAAAAAACACCTCAAGACATGTGATTCCTCGATCTCGTGTCTCCTATCATCAGAGACATGCGTTATCATCATTCGATACCACAATCGTCACTATCGAGATCTAACACGGAGGGAACGTGGACAATCGATTGTTTTATAATCGATTCACGTGCTTAGACTATCCGAATGCTTAGAGCATTCATTAATTAAAAAAAAAACAACATTTTTGTTCAACGATCTCAGAACTTTTATTTAGGGTTCCTTACCTCAAAATTCAAAAAGGAACCGTCATAAGATCATTTATTGTCCGTCGGACTGTCAGACTATAGATTGGCCGACTATGGTTTTTACCGACTAGCAGACTAGTCTACTAGTCGGTTTTAAAATTGGCGACTTTTCGGCTTTCCCGATTAGTCGGCCATCAATAATAAAGACTAGAGATGGGCCGACTAGTCGCCGACTAGTCGCGAAAGCCGACTAGTCGGCAGTTCAACCGACTAGTCGGCAACTAACAATTATACAATAAAACCAATATTTATTCAATTAGTGGTACAGTTTAGAAGGTGGGTAGTCAGAAAAACGTAAACAAAACACGTCATAGCTTACATACATCATCTAAACATCTAAAATGTCATAACTATGCCTCAGCTCCATTTTTTTCCAACATTTATTTTTATTTCAACCATCTTTTCGAAGTTGTAGCGAAACTTCGAAAAGATGGTTAAAATCAAAAGCTTTCGAAGTGCAAACTTATCCAAAAATAGCAACAATCGCCGAGTGATCATGATTAACCCAAATATCTCGGAATTATAATGATCTGCATTGCCGACTAGTCGGCCGACTAGTCGGCAATTTTGGAACCGACTAGTCGGCTAGTCTGCTAGTCGGCAGAACCCCTAGTCGGCCCATCTCTAGTCAAGACCCATTTTCTCGGGGACGCGCGAAGGTATCGAGTTGAAATTCAAACCATACTGAGGTCTATGGTTCCTATCTATACTTCTATACTAATATTATAAAGAAGTTGGCAACATTTATATTTGTATGTATGTATGTATGTACCTAAGTATGTAATTTCCGGGTAATCTCTGAAACTACTGGACCGATTTCAATAATGCTTTTACAAATAGAGAGCTACATTATCGAGGAGTATAGGCTACTTCTGATCCAGATATTCCCACGGGATCGGGACTTACGCGGGTGCCACGGGATCGTCGCGTAAATCACGATCCCGTGGGAATATCGGGATCAAAAGTAGCCCATGTTATCAACCGTGATTGCTACACAGTTGAAATTGACAGAGATATAACATACCTAACAAATGCTAAAAACTGAATAAAACAATTGCTGTAAACAGAAAATATTTTATCGGGGCTTCCATCCAAAAAAAGATATGTTTTTGTGATAAAGGTGCGGAACTCTTCGTGCGCGAATGCGACTTGTACTTGGCATGTTTTTCAATCTGTAGAGATAAAAGATAACCATTCAATTATTATTAGATCTGACACCGGCCATATGAAAACGTCGCGATCTTTTAAATATGAAGAAAATTATATCTATACTAATATTGTAAAGAGGTGACGTTGACGTGTATGTATGTATATTGGGGGTAATCTCCGAAACTACTGGACCTATTTAAAAAAATCTACCAACAAAAAGCTACAGGGATCTCCCTGTAGCCCTGTAGCCTTCTATGTATCTACATAGAAGGCTACTTTTAATCCTGATATTCCCAAGGGATCGGGACTTAGGCGAGTGAAATTTATGCTATAAGATCGAATTTTATATTTTTAAGGGGAATGGTAGCCATAATGGGGCATAGGTACTTACTGTCTAACGTCCCTAAGAGGTCTAAGAGGTGACGTCTTACTGCCAATGTCCTCTTAATTTGAAATAGGTATGTATGTACTCTATTTTATGTAATATCGCGTTGCGGGCGATATGGCTATGACCTAGTGTCTGTCTACCTACATCGTATGCCACTTTTGCACATAAACAAAATAATGTAATTCAGCTGACGTGAATAAAAACTTGATATTTACCAGCAAATTCTTGTTATATTTTTATGTTAATGCTACATTTTATCGATCGAAACAGTGAATGTTTTTCTTTAGTTCAATGTTGTGGAAAAATACCAGTATTTTTAGTGCTAGTGTTAAAAAAGTGGTGTGTGACTGCACTAGAGGAGGTCGCTGGTAGTGGGTGGTGACAATCCCCAGCCGATATGATACAAATGTATGATGATCGAGGTATCCTGATTCTCGCCTCGGCTCAGGCTTCGCCGGGACGGATGATACTCTTAGGAAAATGGTTAAACCTATATTTGACGTAGGTTTAAATTAACACATGCTACGCTGTATGTGAATTTAGTGGATTCTTTAGCTCAGTTTCTATAGTCAGTGGCTGTATTATGGTGCAAAAATCTTTAATCAAAAGTACCAGGATATCATATCTGAACAGCGATGTGAGGACCTAACCCGCTTCAGCCCCAAGACTGATTCGTGACTAGGCTTAGTATAGTATATCGGTAGTGCACAGCAGACTGGGTTAGCGGCATTATTGTACAAAAACTTTTGATCTAAACTACCAGGATTTATTATATTTGCGAGGATGCGAGGACCTAAGTGAACTCCTTCGGCTCAGTATATCATGAGTGCGCAAAACCTTTTGTTCAAAACTACCAAGATATCATATCTAAACAGGGATGTGAGGAGCTGACCTGCCTCAGCCCCAGGACTGATTCGTGCCTCGGCTCAGTATATCGGTAGTATAGTCGGTAGTTCACAGCGGACTGGGTTAGCGGCGCGATTGCATCACAAAACCACTTTCTGCGCTGTCGTTCGCCTATTTACCCACTCACTGCGACGTCTGATCGATTTGAATTGGCTGATTTTGCAATGGTATTAGGTAACTGTGATTAATTATTTTTGTTTTTATGTATTATTAATAAAATAATGTCATTGTGTGCTTGAAATAAACATATTATGTTCGTACTTCGGTTTTTGCGATGCTGCTACAAATAAACTCATTTAGCAGTTTTATTCTATAGGAGACCTGGTGAGACTTTGAAGACTCGGGCGTTGAAAATAGCAACTCGATAAAAAAAACTAACATGGTTGTTTCCACTACAAATATATTACTTATTTGAACCCGGTTTATACTATCGAACGCCGTAAAACTGTCAATCAATCCTGAAGAAGGGACCTGGAAAGGTCTCGAACCATTGAGCGTTGTAACAATGCTAAAAGTATTAAACACCACGCCATTCAAACTGAAAAATGTCTTTTTACGTAAAACTAATAAAAACACGGCAAATACACCGTTTTTTAATAATAATTGTAATTTCATGTAATTTTTTTTAATGCTACAAAAGGCCAATTCAATTCAGCGGTAGTGTAGTGCGCCGACGCAGTTGCGTCACAGTACGATCGGCCGCTCACCTCCCCCCTCCGGGGTGTTTCTAGGGCTGTACCCCCCACTCGGCTCCCTCCGGTCCCCCACCCGGTACCCCCGCCGGTACCCCCCACCTGGGACCAAATACCAACCAGATCATTATCATTTGGTATGCTCTTTGAATTGCAAAGTGGATCAGATGGAAAAATTGAAGCAACATCTTATAAAATTTATGAATCGTCTTTTTTTTTCGGTCTTAGACCTATTGTGGCCATTTCGGATTTAGCCAGTGTCAAGTATTTTGTTAAGTCGATGGAGTCGTTGTAGACTCCCTCGATATATAGGTAGGTACATACGACGACTTGACTGTTTTTGTATCTGCAAATGTTATAAAACTTGACACTGGCAACTTCCCAAATAGCCAATGTAACTATGTTAACAAATTGTGTGAATTTAAAAAGTTAATTGGACTCAATCGAATTCCAAAAACAGGAGGAGGTTCTCCATTTGTCGCTTATAGTTTTTTTTTTTGCAGAGGAGAGCAAGAAGAGTGTGAAATATATGAGAGAAAAATACGTAGAAATAAGAAGAAGATCTTCCAAAAATGAGGTTAATTAATAGTGGAAGCTACCAGGATATCATAAGTTAAGAGCGATAAGGATGACATATCTTACTTGCTTTGGCATCATAGCTCCTAAACGGATAAAGCGATTTTGATATAGTTTTATTTGGTCGATAGATGATTGAATTCATAAAAAAAATATCACTGTTCTTGAGCCAAACAAAATAATTTAGATAAGGGCAGAACACGTAGAAAAAACGGGGCAAGTGCGACACTCGCGCATAAAGGGTTCCGTACCACTATCACAATTGGATACGGAACCCTAAAATGGTTTACAACAACCAATTTTTAAATTTTATAGGAAAATATGAAATATTTATCTTCGATTCTTACTCCCATCAAACGACCGAAACACTCAAAAAAAAAAAAAAAAACCTTGGCACAAAGAAAATCTGAAACATAAAAGAAACTCTTTGGTAAGTAAGGCAGACTGGTATATTTGACAGATAGGGCAGCCATTTTGAATTCCATGACCAACTCGATTTGTCCTGACCAATCAGAAGCGACCTCACATTGTACGAAACTCCTTGTTATTTTTGAAACATGTTTCTTGTATGGGAGCCCCTTTTAAATAATTGTTTTATTTTGTTTTTAGTATTTGTTGTTGTAGCGGCAACCGAAATACATCTTCTGTGAAAATTTCAACCTTCTAGCTATTACGGTTCATGAGATACAGCTTGGTGACAGACGGACAGACGGACAGACGGACGGACGGACGGACGGACGGACGGACGGACGGACGGACGGACGGACGGACGGACGGACGGACGGACGGACGGACGGACGGACGGACAGACAGACAGACAGACAGACAGACAGACAGACAGACAGCGAAGTCTCAGTAATAGGGTCCCGTTTTTACCTTTAGGTACGGAACCCTAAAAAGAAGAAGATCTTCCATAAATTAGGTTACTTAATAGTGGAACCTACCAGGATATCATAATTTGAGAACGATGAGATGAGTTATCTTAGTTATCAAAGTTTGAGGTGCTTTGGCATCGTAGCTCCTAACCGGATGAAGCGATTTTGATAAAGTTTTATTTGTTTGATAGATGATTAAATTGATAAAAAAAATCACTGTTTTTGAGCCAAATAAAATAATTTAGATAAGGGCAGAAACACGTAAAAGGAGAAGAAGATCTTCCAAAAATTGGGTTACTTAATAGTGGAACCTACCAGGATATCATAAGTTAAGAGCGATAAGATGACATATCACGAATTATTTTCCTTTAAATTACGATGACATTATTATCACAGAACAAGCCTCTGTTTTCGAAGAATTTTGCAGTAAATAAGATGTGATTTTATAAACGGAGAAACTGAAAATGTAAGTTATTGAGTTTTGCCTGCCGATATCGAATGGTCGTGTGGGTTAAAGCAACGGCTGCCGCGGTCATTACTTGGATGGGTGACCGATAATTTAGATGGCACGAAATGAAGTGTGTTCTTTATGTAATGTAGGCATCCGATAAGAAATTATATTTGAAAATTCCCACGTGATCGGGATTTATGCGAGTGAAACCACGAGACACAGCTAGTGTTATCCTAAATTTTGGGTCCAAGGTCCTAAATAACTTAACATTGAATGAATTTAAGAGAAATCTACCTACTCAACTCTTACACCCTTTTTGGATTGGGTCAAAATAATTTTCACTTCCTTTTTGTATATTTGAAAGTTGATGATTCAAACAACTCATGACATGACACGAAAGGTGAGCCATTTTTTTCACAATATTATTTAATTGTGTTGCAATTTTGAAAAAAAAAATGCAACCTAATACAGAACCCCCCTTTTTCTAGTCTGTACTGTAATATTTTGAAATACCAGGGTAGCAGAAATAGTTGAAATTATGTAACTTGTACCTACCAGGGCGACAGAAATTACAAGAAGTTTTGATTCTCCCGAACGTCTACTCTATCATATCAACCTAACACGAAACATTTGATAACAATTATGAAATACAAATTGTACTCGATTATTCCGTGCAATTATTTAGAATTTATCATGTACTATCTATCTTCTATCTATTTCTATCTTCTATTATTATCTTCTATTACTATTATAAAGCGCAAGAGTTTGTTTGTTTTTTTGTTTGTTTGTTTGAACGCGCTAATCTCAGGAACCACAGGTCCGATTTGAAAAATTCTTTCGGTGTTGGATAGTCCATTTATTGAGGAAGGCTATAGGCTACTTTTGATCCCGATATTCCCACGGGATCGGGACTTATGCGGGTGAAACCGCGGGGAGCTGCTAGTATTATTATAAGCTACCTACGCCCCGCAGTTTTACCAGTGTAAACCTCGATCCCGCTAGAATACTTTTGATCCCGGATTATAGGGATCAAAAGTATTCCATGTTACTTTCCATCACTTAATCTATCCCTATGCAAATTTCTATTCAACTTGGTCAAACCGTTTGACCGTGAAGAAACTATTGGATTTTAAATAATTAAGTTTGGATTTACATTTAATAATCTAATGATTTTAATTTCTATCCAACATCGCGAAAATAGAAGAAAATTTTCTGAATTTTTAGACTTACAAGAGCCACGGTGAACTTGAAAATCCTATAGAAAGAACATGAGTTTCCAATGTATCATGATTATTACGTATTATGGTGATGATCATTGATCAAGTATAGGTCACAAACCTCATCAAAATGTCATCAAAAAACCCACAATATCCGTGGAACAAGCCGTGGTATTTAGACGAAACCCCGATGGTTAAGTAGGCGAGTACCAGGGCGTCATGGTTACGCAACAGTCAACTCTCACTTTCGCGAGCGCTGAGGCCGCGAGCTTTGCTTATATCATCAACCTACTATACCGCGCTGTTCGCCTGGTGGTTTCGATTTCAATTTTGTTTATTATTATTTTAATTTTGGGCTCGTTATATTATTTTTAACTTTTATGTTTAATTTATGTAAATAATTTTGTAGTTTGAAAAGTGTGTAGGCGCATGTTATGTTACTATTTTTTGAGAGCAAGATAAGAATGCAAATTGATTCAGGCAGAGCCTAGGTTTCCGATAGTCATTCATTAGCTATTTTTATTAGGGTTCCGTACCCAAAAGGTAAAAACGGACTCCATCGTCCGTATTTCTGTCATCACCAGGCTGCATCTCATACATGTATCTCAGTTCCTAATAGTGTTTTACGACGTATTATAAATTGCTCCTAAACCCAATTCGATTTTGTTCCAAAAAATACTATCTCTGACTTTTCTCAAAAGAGATTTTCCATAGAATAAGTCAGTTTTGATTGGTTTTGATTAGTTCCTTGCCATGCCAAAATGTCACAGCCTTTTTCCAATTGTTTTAGTGGTAACAAGCCCCGATCGAAATCTCCAATAAAACCTCCTCCCCTTTTACGACCATTAGGGCCGACCCGACCGTATCCATATTCTTTTAGACTCGCATCATAAAACTGATGCATCTAAACTCAAAAATTCCAAATAAAACCTGCCTCCGAAACCCTTCCAATTCCCAGAATATGTGTTCTAATGTTTTCTACGTATGCTAGGTATGTCTATGTACCTATTTACAAAATAAAAAAGTATAAAATGTAGTATATACGTTGTCTAGTAGTATCCATAGTACAAGTCTAGTGCTTATAGTTTGGCGCTCTGTGCGTCGTGCAATATTTATTTATGAATAATTTATTTATTATTACTACATTAAATATAAAATTAAATTAAATATATCAAAAGTTAACACATACTAAAATTTCTATCGACTAAGTCCATTTCGGCCAAAAGTGCTCAGGTTTATTTAAGTTACATAGAACATATTGATCCAAAGTTCAAATCGTTGTGGGAAATACCGCCTCAGCCCCAGAACACATAATAGTTAGCTTAGCTGCAACCTACGTAGGTAGGCTAGGGTTGCCAACCGGAATATCAAATATAGTATTGTACAAAATTTCAGCTCTCAGCGTACTACTTTTGATAAAACATAAAGTAAATACGCAAAAATACTAGGTATTGATATTTTTGGCACACCTACAGATTTCAGAATATTTGAAAAAGTGGTTTCATTTAAGTACAAAAATAAAATTTAGACACACATAATTTCTTTGAATTGTTGGACTTTACCCTAAAAGAACACCGCTCCATTTTTGCATTTATAATATTATGTGTAATGCCAAAATTCGCTAGACAAAAATACTCTATCTATATAATACTAATATTATAAGAAGGTAATGTTGGTTACAAATATTTTTGTATGTAGGTAGGTATAATTGAGGTAATCGCCGATTCTTTTAATAAAATAATCAAATATACTTAATACTTACTCACTCATCATCAGTCATCCAAGTGTAGAAAACACATTAAAAATCAATAAAAGTACATACTTTATTTTTTAACAACAAAAATATGTTAAGAAAAAAGTGTTGTCAGCCCTAAGGTGGTACCTATCGGTGGGTACCGACGTGATACCTCTGGTGGGGGGGTGACACACTTTCGCTGGAGAGCATCGCATTGTCGGTGCCTTGGCTGAGCCTTTTCAAAGCCTGTTTTGGTAGGTAGGCAGTAAGTAGGTATACCTACGAGTACCTACTGCCGATTTCGTGAGTGCCTGCCTTTTGATTGAGCTTAGACCACTAGGTACTGACTAGGGCATGCAATATCGGAAGGTTTTCAATCTCGAGATGATATCGATATTAAGAGCTCAATCCCGTTGTAATTTTTTAATTAATTGGTTTAATTTTAATAGTTCTATTCAATCATTCTATGAGGCAAAATATAGCTAAAAACCTTAATATGAACCCAAATAGTAAATTGGTCAAATCTCGATATCGGATAACTCAATCCCGGGATTATAATATTGAACTTTTGCGTCCGAGATCCCGGGATTACGATATCCCGGGATCCCGGGATTCATGCCCTAGTACTGACCCAATCTTGAATCAGTGAAATTCATTTATTTATATCAAAACACAATTACATAAAAGGATTAAATATAGCTAGGTTGCTAGCTGGTCTAGTAGCTAGCCATCTTGAATTGTAAGAAACAGTGTTCCCTTCAAATGATGCTAAAAATGAACCTCTGTGGCGTGTCGGGGGAAGGCCCGACTACAATGCAGAAGGTTGCGGGTTCGATTTCCGCCGGGTACAAGTATTAATGCTTAAAAATAAATATTTTTTTTTGGTTTGGGTGTTTTCTATGTATTATATTGTGTTTGTATTTACAACAAAAAAATAGTATAGTAATATGTAGTATATCCGTTGTCTAGAACCCATAGTACAAGCCTAGTGCTTAGTTTGGGGCCAGATTGCGCTGTGTGTAACGTCAGGCAATATTTATTTATAGTTATATCTATTTATTTTGACTACTGACGCCATCTAGTGGCGCCAATGCCAACGTTTGTTTCAGTACCTATCTATGTAGATACTTGTACGCAGGCAGAATTACTCTTTTCTAACGTCGGCTAAAAATAGAAACAAACATACATACATTACCATACAATAAAAGAATTAATCAATTATTTTAGAGACACACTAACCTTTCCCCCCGGCTGCCCTTGGGTTTATTTAATCGATCTAACTTTAAACAATAAAGAAAAAATCTTTCCATTCTATACCTAGGTAGGTAATTTTATAAAAGAAATAACGCTCCTTCGGCAATCGGGTAAAAAAAAAACGTTTGCCTGTAAAATAAAATAGATTTGTTATATGGGAGCCCCACTTATCTATATATTTATATGTTCTTCTGTTTTAATTAGTATTTGTTGTTACAGCGGCAACAGAAATACATCATCCGTGAAAATGTCAACTGTCTAGCTATCACGGTTCATTAGATACAGCCTGGTGACAGACGAACAGACAGGAGTCTTAGTAACAGGGTTCCGTTTTTACCTCTTGTGTAACCCTTAAAATAGGGAAAAAGCGAATATCAAATAATAACTCACTACTATAATAACTATTGATTCCGATATTCCCACGGGTGGGACTTACGCGGGTGAAACCGCGGGACGCAGCAAGTCGTTTATAAGTAAGGGGAGTAATGTACTAATTCAAACCATATTCAGTCACTTCAGGCTTCCAAGGAAACTGCAAAACTACCGAAACGATTCATACAAAAATCAAAATATTATGTTACACACACACATCCACGCTATTATGTCAGTATGTTCAAACACGCTGGAAGTATGCATGTGTGACATTTATACACGCACACACGCATACGTTAAATATACACACATGCAAGTGACCTAAAAATTGTAGAAAGATGCAAACAATCTTTAAAGTTTAATATGCCAGGGCCGGATCGAGGCGGCTGGAGGAAAAGTATAATGTAATACTAGCTGCGTCCCGCGGTTCCACCCGCGTAAGTCCCGATCCCGTGGAAGTATCGGGTATCGGGATAAAAAGTAGCCTATGTGTTATTCTAGGTCTCCAGCTATCTATTTAAATAAATTCTCTGTGTAAGACCAGCGGTTTAGGATGTACGTTGATATAATATAGTGCAGTCAGTCAGTCAATCAGGACTTTAGAACATAGAAGATTTATAGGTTTAGATTTAGAAAGTCATTAGTTGCCTGAAAGAGATCACCCATAGGCGATAAGGTCGCTGTACATAATTTCTATCCAACATCACGAAAACAAAAGAAAAATCTGTATAATTGTTTGATCTAAGATTCTGAGACTTAAGATTTAGAAAAAGAGTCCGTCCCCGGTTCTTTCTATTAGTGTCTCGTCGACCTATATAAGGGATTGCAACATAGGGCCCCGCACACATGCGTGCAACGTAGGGTTATCTGTGCGTGTGTGTGTGTGCGTGCGCGCACGTAGTTTTCAGCGATCTATATCTTCCACTAATTTTACACAAATAATATGCTTGAAAAACGAAAGTGAGGTGTTTAAAAATTGAAAAAAAATTTACCCGCGTAGGTCCCGATCCCGTGGGAATATCTGTCACTTTCGCAGAATGTCATTTTCACAACTGGTTAATATCGCAAAAGGTCACAAAAACACTTAGAAATATATCGTGTTAAAACACTTAGGAAATCAAAAGGCAAGTCAAAAACGACTTAGGATTTTTTTTGAGAGGCGATTAGTGAAAAACAATCATGGGTGGCTCATATAACTTTTATGGCATAGGGAAACATAGTAATCGGTTACTGTTGTAGTAGTAGGGTAAGGTAGAAAGAGTAGGTACCCTTTTCCCTTAACATCCCGCCTTGTGCAGCAAGTGAATAACTGTACCTACTATAACATGACCTATTTACGTTGACATAACAATCATCTTTGGATATAAAGTTTTAATGTTGTCTTTATTTAACACAAAATACAAAATACTAAACAATTAAAATGAAAATACTACACAATACACACATACAAACATAAAAGTTAAAAATTAAATCCAAAATTGTAATACAAATATCTTTAGATATTATATTTATAAGGTAAGTGTTCTTGTATCGAATGACATAATACAAAAATGCAGTTTTATATTTAAGTACCTAGTATATTATATTATATATTGTCTAGGTATATTGTGTAGGTATATTTTTTATGTAAACACGGTAATTATGTCAATAATTGTGTTGCTATCTTAGTTGCATTCTTGTTGATATCCAATACAGATATAAAGTTATGTAGCCATCGATTTATAGTTCTCCTTCTTCTTCGTATGGTGGTGTGTCTCACCTAGAGTTAGAGTTGTCAGGTCGCCCTAACGCCTCTAACTTGACCTAACTGCTAGGCTATCTGAGATGACAGCCGGGACCAACTGCTTATAATTAAGATCGAAAAAATATGTTTTTAAAAGAAAATTTATAAGACCTACATTTTGAGAGTTAACTCTAGGATATTTCCTGAATGTATTATTGTATATTTATTTATAGTTTTAGTTAGTTATTTTTCGCTGCGCCTTTTCCACACTTAGCCTCACAATTGGGCCATTGTACGTGATTTCTTAAGAGGATAATCTCCATTCTTTTTCTCCATACAAACGTAGTTTAAATTTTCCTCCCTGGATAAAAACATTAGATCAAATATGTTTATGCCATAAAACCTATATCTGTCATGACAATGCATCTACCTTTTTATTATAATAAGAAAGTAAGCAGTAAGACGCCATGGGAGCCTACTCCGGATTGGCGAATATTAGAATTTATGCTTAAAAATTAGTACATTAAAATTAAATTACCTATATAAATATTTCTAGGATATTCAATATTTTAGGAATTCAATAAGTCCTCAAGTTCAATATCAAATATTTACGAAGCATACCCCGGTGGGTGGTGACAAGCCGCTGTGACTATTGCGCAGAGCCAGTAAATATTAAAGGAAAATGGTGGAAAACAAGCTTTGTATCGACACTTCAATGCCCATATTTGTAAAAATATCATTAATTATATCCAATTAAAGGAATCCGATCCGTGATATCACGAGACTTCTTGACATTATTGTATTATGTACTTTAAACTTATTTTATTCTTTGTGAGTGAGCACCGGCGTCACATATAGCCATAGTAATAGGAAAACGTGGAGTAAAGTTTTAGTAATTTTTCCACGTTTTAGGGTTCCGTAGCCAAATGGCAAAAAACGGAACCCCTATAGATTCGTCATGTTCTGTCTGTAAGTCCGTACCGTATGTCACTGCCACTTTTTTCCGAAACTATAAGAGCTATACTGTTGAAACTTGGTAAGTAGATGTATTCTGTGAACCGCTTTAGAAAAAAAACAATGAATTTTTGGGTTTCTCATACTTAGAACTAAAAACTAAAAAAAAAAAATCAAACCCATATGTGTGGGTTTCATTATTTTTTTATTATCCATTATCTATGGATAGGTTCTTGTCACGGTAAAAGACTAAACATGTTCTTACTACTCCGACCTTACTCCAAGTTTATTAATAAGGCTACAGTGTCTCACTCTCATCCGAGCGATGTTCCCGGTTGCATCCCTCTCGGGAGCCCGGGGTCCGCTAAACCCCAAATTGTTTTTTTTTATTTGGGGTTGACGCTGTCGGTAAGTCGTCATTGACCATACCTTCTGCATTTGACAATCTTTTTTTGCAGCCGGTCGCCTGCCTGACACCAACCCTCTTAAAATCAAACAGTTTATCCGCCACCGCGCGGGGAGAACTTAAGGTTTGCCAATCACCCTCAGATCCCTTAGTCGCCTTTTACGACACCCACGGGAAGAGATAGGGTAACTCTAGTCTATGGCCGGGGCTACACGGCAAATATAAATAAGGCCACAGTGTATAACTACCTATTACCACAGATAATATTCCACTTTCGACTAACCCTACTAATAATATAAATGTAAAAGTTTGGATGTTTGTCTGCCACTTCAGGGGACCACTCCACCTACTCTTTTCTCCATACAAACTCTACAAACATAGTCGACTGTTTCCTCCCTGAATAAAGATATTAGAAAAAATATGTTCATGCCATAAGTCCTATATCAGCCATGACCATGATTAAATAATACAATTGCGATTATAATAGATAGGTACTATTGATATAATAAAATTAACTGTTTAATCTTAGATGAAAACAAAAATAAGTAGATACGGTATATTCTAACATTGCGTATTCGGAAAATGAGCTAAAAACATCTATACATGCATTTTCTTAAAATTATTGTATTTAAAAACATTTGTCTTTAAGTATAATTCAGGCTTTGTAAATAAGCAAAAAGGGATTCTTATAGATGTCAAAAAGATAATCGCGGTGAGACAGCACGTGCTCACGCGGCAACGGTTCGACATACGACTGAGGCTAGTGCGTCAGCTAGACGCAGTTTTATCGTCTCATTTTCCGAGACTAGGTACCGTATCTTTAGTTTTTTGTTTTAATCTAAGTGTTTAATACCTAATGCTGACTGAAAAGTCTAAAATAAAAAAATAAATAAATATTTTAAAAAAACCGCCTGTTTGAAAAACTTAAAAGATACTTTAAACTGAAAAGTACCTAAATAAAACAAGTCCAGTAGTCACAGAACACAGCTATTTTAAAATCAAAATCAACATTGTTTTATTTACTTTTCAGTTTAATGTATCTTTTAAGTTTCTTTAATCAGGCGGGTTTTTTTAATATTTACCTATTTAATTTTTTATTTGCATTTTGAGGTTCGAAATTCAAAAAAACCCCTGAGTTGAAGTAAGTACCTATATAGTTGAAACAAATTGTATGGATAGTTGCCCAATGCCCAGACCACCTTGTAACTTGCAAGATGCGTAGTTCCCTTGCATTTTTCCTACTAATTAACATTATAGGTACCTATCGTTCTGCCCTTTCCACGCACTGGGTCAGTACGAACCCAGTTCCATAATCCAGTGACTCATTTCGTGACAATAGAATTAAATTATTTGAAGTTAACACGGTTTCTGTACTGCGGAGTCTGGTACCAGTCTAGTTTGTCCTAAAGAAGTTAGTAAGTAAATGAGTACCTATGTTTGTTACAACTTTACGCGAAAACTACTGAACCGATTGCGACGAAACTTGGTGTGCTGATAGCTGGAGATTTGGATTATTACATAGGCTAGTTTTTATCCCGATATTCCCTCGGGATCGGAGATACACGGGTGAAACTGCGTGCGCAGCAGCTGCGGCCGTAAAATTATTGCCAAATCTATTTATAGTAGGTACATAGTCAAAAAGATGTACCTTCTGCGCCGACCCCAAATAATTCGGGATAAGGGCAGAAAGAAGACGAAGATGAACCGTTTTCGAGAAAAATCTAATAATGCTGAAGCGAAGTTGGGACGATTTAGTCATAGAATACGTGTACTGCCCTGAAGAATAAAAAAACCCGCGGGATCGAGACTTCCGCGGGCAAAACCGCACGGCGCTGCTGGTTCATTACACTCCCTGACTGATATAAAACCTCTTCGCCTACACACCGCCCCATTAACAATATTATTTAACTAAGTAGGTATTACATAAGTAGGTACAGTTAACTTGGTCACTAGTTCCGACGACTAACTTTAACTTAAACTCAAGTTATGTAACTTAAGTATGAGATACCTACTCGTAGTCCATACAAACGTAGTCGACTGTTTCCTCCTTGGATAAGGACAATATGTTTAGGTATGCCATTAAACTTGTATCTGCCAGACCATACCTAGGGGGCATGGTCTGGCAGATTATGGTTTTGGGTTTTTTTTTCTAATTAAAGACATTTTTCGGTTTGAATCGCGCGTTCCTGAAGAAGAGACCTGGAAAAGTCTCTAAACGTTGAGCGTTGTAACAATGCTAAAAGTAATAAAAACCACGCGATTCGAACCGAAACAACATCGCGAAAACAGAAGAAGAATCTTTTTTTTCTAATTAGAATCGTACTAATATTATAAAGCTGAAAGTTTGTGAGCACGTATGTGTGTGTGTTTGTTACTCAATCACGTAGAAACCGCTGAACCGATTACCTTGAAACGGTATGTAGATAGCTGGAGACTTGGAATAATAACACATAGGCTACTTTTTATCCCGATCGCGACTTACGCGGGTGTCACCGTGGTGCGCAGCAAGTCGAAATATAATTTAAAAAAATGGAAAATATTAAAACCTAAGGCAATGGTCGGTCATGCATGAGTCATGCATGACTGATCTAAGTTTTATTTAAGTATAGCAAAAACAATTTTCTCTAATGTCTTTATCCAGGGAGGAAACAGTCGACACACCTACGTTTCCAGAGTTATTAGCTGCGTCCCGTGGTTTCACCCGCGTAAGTCCCGATCCCGTGGGAATATCGAGATCAAAAGTAGCTTATGTTACTCAGGGTGAATATAGCTTTCTAATGGCACAGTATTTTTCTAGTTTATTCATTACAAACTTAAACACACAAAAATACAAATCTTTATAATATTTAAAGAAAAGAGTTAGCTATCCTTTCCCCTTAAACTGCCAACTTTACAGCGGTAGGTAGCGAATTGGTGACTAAAGCCCTTACTAATAGTTTTATTACGAACATAAATAATTGATTTATTTACAGATTTATTAACAGTTTTTCATCACTAGTAACGCCATCTATGGCTGATAGGTGTAAACTTTTCTACTAGAGCGTTATCCATCTTGAAAAAGAATAAAATGTTAATAAGCGCCATCTTGTTTTGAATAGCGATAACATGTTACTAGTGACTTCTATTTAGAGACTGATTCTACTTATTAGTTTTATATTTGTTCGATAGATGGCGATTAAATAAATAAATGATACTGTAAAGTCATAAGATAAACATAAGTAAATTTACTTGCGATTTTAATTGACTTTGTATAAAAAAAATATGCGGTCAAATTATTGAGAACCTCCTCCTTTTTTTTTTAAAGAAATATACCGTGAAGAAAGGTAAAAAGTAATGTTTCCGCCCGGGATCGAACCGGGGGCCTTCTGCGTGTTAGGCAGATGTGATAACCGCTACACCACGGAAACTATGATATATTTGTCAAAATTAGTAAACAGTTACTAAGCAACACTTTATTACTTCTCATTATTATTATTTTATGAAATTATGTGTGAGAAAGAACTCTATAATAAACGTGGAGTAAGGTCGGAGTAGTAAGAACATTCTTTGTCTTTTTCCGTGACAAGAACTTTCAAAGTTGACAGACAGAAACAAAAAGTAGAAAAAGTACTCAGACCTTACTCCACGTTTATTAATCACAGGGTTGGGTTTAAAAAAAACAAATATGGATTTGGATGCTTTCCGAAGTGTATGTATTTTCTACTCTGCTATGACTTATGGATACATTTGATATACAATATGTAGTAATATACAATATATCTACCTATATACCTACACAATGTATAAGTGAAGCTAGACGGGCAGGTAGGTAGGTACCAAGAATAACCTACCTTTCCAGCTGATAATATTTTAATGGATGCGCTGATAACATCTACTTACCTTACCTACTCTACAAATATGTTAATTAATTAAAAGGGCAGGCATTTCCATTAAAAAGGCATACCTAGGTAGGTAAGTACGTAAAAATCCATTAAATATGAAACGTTTCTACAGAAACAACGCTTCTATGGCGAAAAACGTTAAAAACATATTAAAGTGAAAGTACTAGGACAACATGAAACCAAAGATAAAGTGATAATGATAACTGTCGACTTCCAACAATTCTTAAGACCTTTGAACTTATGGCGAAATCTTTTCCTCTGCCCTAAATATCGAATAAAAAGCAATATTATAAAAAATAACAGTAAAATAACTAATTTAGCTTCGTTTATTTTCAATGCTACACTAGTTTTAATCTGGATATATCGTCTTATCTTAGTAATGAAGGTTACAACAGGAAAAAATGCAATCCAAATCTTAATTCTTTTTATTTGTAAATTCCTAAGCTACATTGTTGTAAGCATTGGCTTCATTTTAAACTACACAAACAATGCTACCCAAAGCAAAAACAACATCAGACTAGTCATAGAAATGCAAAAACTTATCAACTTCACCAAGTTTGATCGAAAACAGTTTAGGAAACTGATTTACAAAAATTGGATCTACGAATTTCTGAATTTTATACAATTTTCAGTTCACTATTTCGTCCAATACTTCGTGATAGAGAATTTTTCTTTGAATTTCTTTGCAGACTTTTCTCTTTTAATACTTGACGTGAATATGTTTTATGCTATCCGGCAGTTGGTTTTGATTGTGGATATTCTCGAAGACCTTAGAAAAAAGACTCTAGATAGAAAATTAATGCAAAATAATGAAGCTTGTAGTGATATTTATAATAATTTTAAGCGCGTCAGAATAGTTTTGGCTCTGTTTCAGAACGTCTTTCAAGATTTGGTAAGATTTCTTCTCTAGGTAGGTACCTGTTATAATCTAGTTCTAAATGAGTAGTCGCGGTGTGGCCCGCGGTTTCTTCTGCGTAAGTTCCGATCCCGTGGGAATTTAGAATAAGTCTTTCTTATCGGATGCACACTACATCACACGCTCACCAAATTTCAGATCTCTACTTTTATCAGCGGTTTAGGCTGTGCGTTGATCAATCAGTCAGTCAGAACAAAGCATTTTATAAGTATAGATATATCTTACCTCGGCGTTTCGACTACCAGGTACCTACAGTGGCCGGCGGATAAGTTGAAAAATTTTGACGTTGAAGGGGAAAGTTCGCGCAGTACATTTTACATGCGACTTCTATGAAAAATCGACTTCTGCGCATCCGCCATTTTTTCAACTAATATGCCGGCCACTGTACCTATGTTACATTCATTTTTGTACCTATACCTACTTATATTATGTAATTTTATATTTCCAGATCCTCTTCTTCATCGTTTGCACTTTGATCCACGCATTAGTGTTCATTCAGTACTGGATATTTGTTTGTTCTGCTATACTTGACACGGTAAATACTTATCTACTTTTTCAGTCTTCAAACAGTTCAGTTCACCTTTTCGTCACGTACAAATAGTGCTTGGTTTGTGGCTAGATTGCGCTGTACGTGTAACGTCTTGTATTTAATATTTATTTATTTACAATGATTACTCTTACATTTCAGCGCCTTAGCACAATGATACTCAGTCTTATAACCTACAACATTGTGCGACATGTCACGTCGATAGTAATTCTCTCTATAGTCGTCGAGAAACTAAACATTGCAATAGAGGACACTATGGTGGACGCTTGTCACCGCCTAACGGACCACTGTAGCGGTAAGAGAGGAAATATTTGTAAAAACTCAAAAACTACTGAACCGATTTCAAAAATTCTTTCACCATTAGAAAGCTAAATTCACCCTGAGTAACATAGGCTAACGAAGGATTCTAGAGTTAACTCTTGAGTGAAGCGTGGGATTCAAGTCGCCCAAGACTAAAACAGGCTTTATTACCAAGGCGAATCAGGCTAGGTTAAGACTCCATGTCTTAATAAAAGAGTTCCGTTTCTAGCTTTTGGGTACGGAACCCAATTACTTACCTTAATGCTGTTACTACAAATATTATTAAATAACGGGGTAAGTATTTACCTTGTTTAAAATTTGTTTTTTAACGGAGCTCGATTATTATTTATTTATTATTATTTTATTTATTTATTTAATAACAAAAGTAAACTTATAAAACAATATGCAGACCAAAAATCACTATGATTTGTCTGGCGTGCTAGGGCTAGTACAGATCAACTGATTGATCTGAATAAACAAATTAACAAAATAGTACCTATTTATACAACACATAAGAAGGTATCTAAATATAAAACTAACAACAACATGCCTCACATGCACGATGTATATCCCAACAAAGGGTAGGTATGTACCCACCAAAGAAAGAAACCAACAAACTCCGCAATCATAATGCAAAAATTATAATTATTATTGTGCGAGGTAAATACAACACAAACCCAAACCCGACATTTCGCCAGGAGACTGGAGATTGCGGTAGATGATGTGATGACAGTTAGGGGCGTCCATATCGAACTACCCTATTCCTAATTCGCTCGCTGCGTCTTGTTCCTGGTCCTATTATTTATTTATGGTCCTATCCTTTCCCCTACTATTGTCACTGATGTTCTCGATCCTGTACTCGACAGACGACACTCACCGTTTCGTTTCGCGAACTTCCTATAGCTTTCCTTCTTAACATGGTAAATACCCCGTAATTTAATAATATTTGTAGTGAAAACAACCATATAAGTTTAAAATCATATATTAAATGCTTTTAGTTCCAGAAACCATCCTATTAAAGAACATCAACCGACTATTACGCACCGAGACGGTAGCGCCATCTCTCCGCGGCGTCCTCAAGTTGGACTCGTCTCTGCCGCTGGGTTTCCTCGCCTTAATGACCTCTCATATCGTTGTTATACTGCAGTTTTCATATGTGATTACATAAATATACATATATATCTCTATCTATCTATCTATCTATACTGATATTATAAAGAGTTAACGTTGGTTACAATTATGTAGGTAGGTATTTTCCGGGTAATCTCTGAAACTACTGAACCGATTTAAAAAAAACTTGAACCAATAGAAAGGTATATTGTCGAGGAGTAACATAGGATACTTTTGGTCCCGATATTCCCACGGGATCGTAGATGTGACTGAATCACATCTACAATAAAATAGTAGAAATTAAATAAAAAGGTAAAAGAAAATACAAAAAATATAATTGATCAACTAATTTATTTCTATTATTTCTTTTACATTCTTTTATATGTCATATAATATACAATAATAATTTCTTAAACCTACCTAAATGGATTTAATTAATATTAAATACTAAACAGGGTTATTGGAGATTAGTTGGCTTCCAGTTAAGGGGTTGTTCTACACGTCTAGGCGAACCACATATGTTCTACGACTCTAGATAGTAGTTTTTTTTTAAAGTGAGGATAGTACTAACGTTTATTCAAAATCAGGTGTCTTTGGAATATACTGTCTTTCACTTATTTGTTTTAGAATATTATTTAAAACAATAATCGCCTTTACTTCCCAAAAACAGTCGTTTTCCGAGTAAACTATACCTCAAAATTTAAAAAAAAAAGTAATTTACGCTAATATTATAGAGAGGAAAGTAGTTGTGTGTGTGTGTCTCGTATGTTTGTAATGAATAAACTCAAAAACTACTGGACCGATTTCAAAAATACTTTCACCAATAGAAAGCTACTTTATCGAGGAGTAACATAGGCTACTTTTGATCCCGATGTTCCCACGGGATCGGACCTACGCGGATGAAACCGCAGAACGCAGCTAGTTACTCATAAAGTCGTAGAACAACATTTGTTCACCTAGACGTGTAGAACATACCCTTAAATAGACGCCAACGAAATCCCAACAACCTTGCATTTTGGTTACATGATGATGATAACATATTCCTACAATGCAGATTATTAATGCGTATGTACACTGAATGGACCGATTTAGATGAAATTTGATAGCTGGAATCGTGGGACAATATTAACGTTATTGAGACACACGTGAAAAAAACTATGGAATTACATTTCTCACTGTTATAAAATACCTCAACTGAAAATCTGAAAATATTCTTTTTTTCGTATAGTGGTGTGTCTCACCTAGTATAAATAAAAAAATATTAGAGTGGTCAGGTCGCCATATCAAAAGTAGTAGTACAAAATTGGATGCCTGTTAGTTACCAATAACCCTGGTGAGAATGGGACTGACAGTCTGAGAATAGGGAACCTATATTCCAAAATGGGACTGACCATTACAATTGCATCAACCAGAGGCCACCCGTATTCCAAATTGGAACTGACCATCTAAACTGGATAAGTCAGAGGGCACCCATATCCCAAAATGGGACTGACCATCAATTTTGATTAGCCAGAGGGAACCCGTATCCCAAATGGGACTGACCATCCAAATTGGATTAGCCAGAGGGAACCCGTATCCCAAGTGGGACTGACCATCCAAATTGGATTAGCCAGAGGGAACCCGTATCCCAAATGGGACTGACCATCCAAATTGGATTAGCCAGAGGGAACCCGTATCCCAAATGGGACTGACCGACCATACAAATTGGATTAGCCAGAGGGAACCCGTATCCCAAATGGGACTGACCATCCAAATTGGATTAGCCAGAGGGAACCCGTATCCCAAGTGGGACTGACCATCCAAATTGGATTTGCCAGAGGGACCCCATATCCCAAAATGGGACTGACCATCCAAATTGGATTTGCCAGAGGGACCCCATATCCCAAAATGGGACTGACCATCCAAATTGAATTAGCCAGAGGGAACCCGTATCCCAAGTGGGACTGACCATCCAAATTGGATTTGCCAGAGGGACCCCATATCCCAAAATGGGACTGACCATCCAAATTGGATTTGCCAGAGGGACCCCATATCCCAAAATGGGACTTACCATCAATTTTGATTAATCAGAGGGCACCCATATTCCAAAATGGGACTGACTATCAATTTTGATTAGCCAGAGGGAACCCATATCCCAAAATGGGACTGACCATCCAAATTGGTTTAGCCAGAGGGCACCCGTATCCCAAAATGGGACTGACCACCAATTTTGATTAACCAGAGGGATCCCATATTCCAAAATGGGACTGACCATCCAAATTTAAGTCGCCAAAGGGAACCCAGATCCCAAATCGCACCGACCCAAAGACCCCAAATAGCGGCAGGATATCATAGAAAGTATTATTTTAATTTCTACTGAATTGGGAAATACAAGTAAAAATATTTAACTTCCGAGAACTTTAACCTCAATAAATTTCGCCTCTTCATTTTCGACCTTCTTTTTCTTACTTCTGTTCCTGTGGGGAAAAAATGGGATAATTTAGTATAGTTCGAAAAACACTTGTAAAGGAGGACTTGAAAACTTGTGATTTGTGAATAGAAAAAAAAAGCTTTTTTTTTTAATTCGATTAATAAACACCAAACAAACAAGATTTAGTGCACTAAATTAAACATTTTTAACAAATACATTTTATGCTATAGTGTCATATGTGCTGTTTTTTTTAACAATAAAATAATTATTTTTAATATCGAAAAACAGAAAACAGGAAAACAAAACAATTAAAATACACCGAAACAATAGAGATCGCGTGGTCCAGAGGAAAGGACACTCGCCCGGCAGGCGAGAGACGCGAGTTCAAACCTTATTGTAATCGATTGAAGATGTATTTTTCCTTAACAATAATTTCAACAGTAGTACAATAAATTACTTTACCGTTTTGGATATGGTTCCTTCAAGTGATAGGTCCGGTAATGGAGCGACATGCTATTCCGTTGCGTAAATCTCTTATCGCATAGCGGACAAGGGTATTTCTTCTCACCGGTATGAGTCTGGAAGTAAATAAATAAATATATTAACTAACTGACCCGGCGAATTTCGTTTCGCTTCAGATGCAAAAAAAATGTCCGTCTCCTGGTTCTAAGCTACCTCCCCACCAATTTTCAACCAAATCGGTTCAGCCGTTTTTGAGTTATAGGGGAAAGTCGGTTATATCGTACTGCCAATTAAATCGTACCACTTCTGAATTTCCTACTAAATGGGTCTTTTTATCTAAACTGGTAATGCCAAAGTGTGCCCCACACTACTCACCCGCAGTCCACCATTTGTAAAATCAATTTGTTGACAAAGGTGCGCGTGATCCGGTAAAATATTTTGTAGTGCCAGTGAATGCAAATATTATCAAACGTTCGTAAGCCAGTAACTCGTGAAAAATGTTTGCTATAAACACACCGTCTGCATAATTCTAGTACAGTTTTATACCAGATTATTGATGATTATCCTATGGTGTTTAAGTTTTAAGGTTAAGTCGTGCTGAATCATTAAAAAAAATACTAAGTTTGCTAAATCGTACCAGTCGTTGTTTGGTAAATTGTACTATATAAACGTATGGGATGGTTCTACGAATTTACGAAAAGACACCCACAGCTTAGTATTAGACAACCAGAAAACACGTCCATGAAACGAATACAATTTTCTGTTTTTTATTTATTTATTTATTTATAATGGTAGGTATACTATTTCAATCTGTGGTACGAATTAAATTCTCAGTGATACAATTTAACCGACTAGTCGGCTAAATCGTACCAATAACAGTCCTCTGTAAAAAGTCATTTTTCTCCAGGTAAAAGTTAACAAACGGAATTGATTTTCCTGTCATAGGTATCCAAAATATCAACCTTTATTGTGTATATTCATTCATTAGTATTAGTCCTGTCGTAAACGAGATATTTAGGTTTAAGTAAAAAGTGGTTCAATATAACCGACTTTCCCCTAAATAGTGTTACTAACGTGACTTTATTTTAGTATAGACTAGCTGACCCGGCAAACGTTGTTTTGCCTTATAAATTATAGATAATTAAATTTTTCCTGAATTTTCTTTGCTATAAACCTCACGGAACCCGAGACCTTTCCAACGAATGCAAAACCGTGGAAATCGGTTCGTGCGTTCTGGAGTTATAGCGTCAGGAAGGAAAACCCGACTTATTTTTATATAGTAGACTAGCTGACCCGGCAAACGTTGTTTTGCCTTATAAATTATAGATAATTAATTTTTTCCTGAATTTTCTTTGCTATAAACCTCACGGAGCCCGAGACCTTTCCAACGAATGCAAAACCGTGGAAATCGGTTCGTGCGTTCTGGAGTTATAGCGTCAGGAAGGAAAACCCGACTTATTTTTATATAGTAGATTACGTTGTATACAACTCTATTACTCTACTTAGCCCGAAATTAGACGATTACGATTAGACGGCTTGTATTGTGGTGACTACATAACAGATATAACACAAATTATGTTTTATTTAATCGTTCTAGCCTTGTGTAATGAATGGTACTAGACAACAAATGGAATGGTTTGATTTTCCAAATCGTTCGAAATTAGTTTACCATAATAACATTGAATTCGATTCTTTAATGAAAATAATAACAATACCACAGATAACAAAAAAATGTTCTAACAAAGCTTAAGTTTTATTTAGGTCGTAATTTGCGATTTGGAACGCATGTCCAAATCTTCCAAATCTAATTTTGTCTGTCTGTTACGCCTAAACCGCTGAACCGATTTTGATGATTTTTTGTATAGAGATAGATGGCAACCTGGAGAAAACTTGATGATGCTTTTGATCCTGATATTCCTGCGGGATCGGGACTTACCACTCTGTGTCTGTTGAGCGAGGTGGGGTACGGGAACTGCATGCTGCATATCTCGCACGTGTACAGTTTCTGCCGCGTGTGTGCGTTCATATGCGTGTACATGCTCGATTCCTGTAAGGTGGATATGGATAGATAGATAGATTAATACTATATTTGCACAACAAAACATATACAATAGTATACACCAAAGTAAGACAGATACATGGAAAGCTTAAGAGAATAGTCTCCATTCTCTTTCTCCATACAAACGTAGTTTAAATTTTCCTCCCTGGATAAAGACATTAGAGCAAATATGTTTATGCCATAAAACCTATATCTGTCATGACTATGCATGCACCTTTTTATTTTTTTTTATTATTAAGTATTTTAATTAGAAAAAAAAGGTAAAAAGGTAGATGCATTGTCATGACAGATATAGGTTTTATGGCATAAACATATTTGCTCGAATGTCTTTATCCAGGGAGGAAAATTTAAACTACGTTTGTATGGAGAAAGGGAATGGAGACTATCCTCTTAAAAGTAAAAACGTAGTATGGATGTACGCATTAGGCTTAGAACGCATTGCCATTAAACGCAAGCGGTTTCAGATCTACGGGAAAACGCAGGCGTTTAATCGCATTGCGTACCGTACACGCTCATAATGTCGCGGTAGTTAAATAATATATTATGTTGAAATGTAGAAGAATTGCAATAAAAGATACGGTGGAAAAGGGTTCAAGGACTTCGTGGTAATTGCTTTTGCTAAAATGGAAGTAAAATTGTTGCAATTTAAAACGTCGATCCAAAATTAAAATATCTATATTATATAGTACTAGCAGCTCCCCACGGTTTCACCCGCATAAGTCCCAATCCCGTAGGAATATAAGGATCAAAGGTGCCCCATAGCCTTCCTCAATAAATGAACTATCCAACACCGAAAGAATTTTTCAAATCGGACCAGTGTTTCCTGAGATTAGCGCGTTCAAACAAACAAACAAAAAAACAAACTCTTCCGCTTTATAATAGTAACTAGCTGCGTCCCGCGGTTTCACCCAAGTAACTCCCGATCCCGTGGGAATATCGGGATCAAAAGTAGACGATAGCATTCCTCAATAAATGGACTATCCAACACCGAAAGAATTTTTCAAATCGGACCAGTGGTTCCTGAGATTAGCGCGTTCAAACAAACAAACAAACAAAAAAAAACAAACTTTTCCGCTTTATAATAGTAATAATAGATAGATAGATTTAGATTTGGACTTAGACAGTCAGTTAGGAAAGTTAGGTATGTAAGTTTGGATAGTACTAAGTTAGGAACGTAAGATAGAAAATTAGTAAGAATAGTAAATTAAGACAGTAAGTTAGGGTAGTAATAGTAGGTTAGGACAGTAAGTTAGGGTAGTAATAGTAAGTTAGGAGTGTTAGATAGGATAGTAAGTTCCTACCTTAACTTACTATCCCAAATTACTATCCTATCTCACTCTCCACTAACACTCTTATCATACTCTCCTAACTTACTGCCCTAGAGTTTATTTTCTTCTCGCTGGAATAGTTAATCAAGACAGTAAGTTAGGACAGTAAGTAAGTATATAAAATAATTGATTGAATTAGGCGTAATTAGGAACTCCAAAATAATACTAAAAACTATAAATTATTCTTTAACATAGTTGTTATGGAGTTCCGAACAGTAACGCCTTATTCAAATAAATATTTCATATACCTACTAACTTACTGTCTTAGATTACCTTTTCTTTTCGCTAGGACAGTAGGTAAGTTAGGACAATCCAGCAACAATTGATCTACATATCCAGGAACACCGTCTATAGTACATTATTATTTAAGGCTAATGTACCTACACAGAGCAGTAAATCACTCGTATTCGCTAGGATAGTAATTCAGTAAGTTCGTGAGAACAGTAAGTAACGATAGTGAGTTAAGACAGTTAATTAGGGCGTAAGATACGATAGTGAGTAAGTTAGGACAGTAAGTGTGTAGACTGCACTAACCTTGATAAACGCGCCGCACAGCTCGCAATGCACGCGCGGGTCGGGCCCGCCGCCCGCCCCCGCGCCGCCCGCGGCCGGCAGTGGCGCTAGTGCGTGCGCCGCCGTGTGGTGCTTCATGCAGGCAGAGAACGACCCGAACGTGCGCTTGCACTGGGGAATACCATATAGCGCGTGCAACAACTTGCCAATAAACTGCAACTCAGTTTGGCGAGAAGTCTATTATAATAAAATGTGTACAAAGTTATATATGTCGGAGTGTGGACTGATAAGCTAACCAAACTACTTACTAGAAGAATAGGATCGCCAGTGTTATTTGTGACACTGACAGAGTCTACAGCAGCGACGTGTTGTGGTTGTTGGTTGCTAAGCAACGGATGTCATTCATCTGGGGACGGTCGTGATGGCTTGTAGAAACTGTCTCGCGTTCCGTATTCTTTCTATGTGAATCTATTGTTACCTACAGTATTATTTGAACGTTGATTATACCCAGTACCTCATCATAGTTGTTTTCATTGAGCCGACATCTACCCAAGTACGCCCCCTAGAAGCCCAAGTATGCCCACTAGGAGATATAAGATAGCAAATAAAGAAGTAAAGCACCCTCCTGAAGACATCATCAACCTCCTGACGACATATAAATAATAGTGATGGGCCGACTAGTCTTCAACTAAGAATTATGCAATAAAACCAACATTTATTGAATTAATAGTGCATTGAGAAGGTACCCGCCTTCTATAATATTCTACTAATTTAATGAAAGACAGTAAAAGCAGGGTCCCAAAAATGTTTGAACTATGCTTCAGGTTGTTTCTATTTTTTTTTAATAAAAATGGTTCAACCATTTTTGGAAGTTTGGCAAAGTTTCATCAAAGCTTTCGGAATTACGAATTCTTGCACATTTACCAACAATATTTTTCTCCTAATTTTTTATAACTATCTGCTTTGCTGACTAGTCGGTACTTTTAAAACCGACTAGTCGGCAAAAGTCAAAGTCGGCCGATCTCTAATAAATAAAATAAAAACATATGGTTCAAAACTGGGGTATTTCATGTAAGTGGTTTTATTTAGGGTTTTCTTCGGTTTTTGCGATGATAATATGAAATTTAGTCTATCCGTTAATATGAGGTCTGAAAAGAACTTTAAACGTCGAGTATTGAAAAATTATAAACTGACTGCGTCCCGCGGTTTCACCTGCATAAGTCCCGATCCCGCGAGAATATCGGGATCAAAAGTAGCCTATGTTACTCCTCAATAATGTAGATTACTTTTGGTGGTAGAATTTTTGAAATCGGTCCATAGGTTTTAGGAATTACCCGGAAAATACATACATACATAAATGTTACCAACGTTACCTCTTTATAATATTAGTATAGATAGGAATGAGTTATTTGTAACGAAACTACGGGGCCGATATTAAAATTAAAAATTGGAAAAGCATTTATTCAAAAACATGTGGCACTCGGGGCCTGCCGCGGTAAAGCTATTGCATAGCATTTTTTATCAACTTATGCAATTGCATTATATTTATAATTATTTATTTATTTTGTACCACGTTGCCATGGTTACCATGTAGCTCGGCCGAGGTAACGCTCTCCTCGGCCGAGCTACATCAGTCGGGTTTGTAAATAAATAAATATGTAACTCACAACTTCGCACTGCATCGGGTGTCGGCTGCGTTGCTTGAACCTCGCGTTACTCAGGTTTACATCGCACTCGTTCACGTTACTGTTGCTTTCTCTATAATAATTAATAAATAATAACATTAAAAAAACCCGGCCAAGTGCGAAACTCGCGCACGAAGGGTTCCGTACCACTATCACAATTGGGTACGGAACCCTAAAATGGTTTACAACAACTTTAATTCAAAGAAAATCTGAAACTTATAAGAAACTCTTTGGTCAGTGAAGGCAGACTAGTATATTTGACAGATAGGGCAGCCATTTTGAATTCCATGACCAACTCGATTTGACTCGACCAATCAGAAGCGACCTCACATCGTACTAGAATTCCCTTGTAGTTTTTGAAACACGTTTGTTGTATGGGAGCCCCTTTTAAATAATTGTTTTATTTTATTTTGTTGTAGCGGCTACTGAAATACATCTTCTGTGAAAATGTCAACCTTCTAGCTATTACGGTTCATGAGATACAGCCTGGTGACAGACGGACAGACGGACACACGGACACACGGACGGACAGACAGACAGCAAAGTCTCAGTAATAGGGTCCCGTTTTTACCCTTTGGGTACGGAAACCTAAAAAGCAAGAGGCGTCTCAAAATCGGCAAAAATGGCGTTCTCTTGTGTCGGAGGCCAAGACCCACTTCGGGTCGCTGCGCCAGAGAAGTAAGTAAGTAAGTAACATAAAAAAAAGGAAAACAATTAATAAAATCATATTCACTTTTACGTGGGTACTAGATTTATCTATATGGAGAAAATTACATTTAATATTTTGTTGAAACAAATGATGTTAAGGTTGTGATTATCTAACACACAAAAAGGGGTAGGCCACAAGTTCGCTAGTCTCCCTCATTTCCCTCAAGGTACCTACGAGAAGAGATGGGGTAGCCCTATCCTACCCGGGGCTACACAGCCCACAGCACGCTACTCACTCGTTATTGTCCTCTCCATGCATCGCGGAATGCCGGTAGTGTTCGTGGAAAGCCTCCACCGTAGAGAACTTGATGTCACACCGCTTGCAGTAGATGTTGTCTTGAGGGCCTGGAGTCTCCTGGAATATTCAACATCTTGCTTTTATTACCATTGGAATTTGGGACCCACTTAATTATTCTTCTTCTAAAACAGATGCTTTTAAAAATAAAGGCAATTAATGTTTAGATTCTAATGGCCCAAACTAAATACAACGACACCTTAAAGCCAATGACCTCAATCTTTAAGAAACAGCTGATTTTCATGTAAATTTTAAACTCAAAATTTTCGAATACTACCTTGAATTTCCAAAAGTCGTAAAACAAAAGTTGGTTGCCTAAACTAGAACAGGGGTTCCCTAACTTATTTGAGACGCGCCCCCTTTCGACCATAATAAAAAACCGCTGGAAAGGAGGACGGGGGGCCCCCGTCCTCCTTTCCAGAATATCAGGTCTAGGTAAAAAGTAGTGTTCATTAACAAAATAAGTATTTCTATTGCTCATTATCATTGGGGCCAGTCTAGAGGCTGATAAAGTTCTTAACATTCGCTCACTGAGGAAACAATATTATGTTCTTGACAGGCGTCTATTTCAAATAATTTCATTGGTCGTATCGAGCAGTCTGGAATGCATTCTCCAAGTTTTTATACCTGACTACACAGGTGGCCTGCGCCCCCTTGGAAATATCTCTGCGCCCCCCCTGGGGGGAGCCCCCCCCCCCACTTAGGGAACCCCTGCTCTAGAACAACCTTCTTTCGCCTTCCTGGGAGCACCCTAAGGTCCAGAGGGTACGGACTCCCTTTTAGCTTATGAAGTAAAAGTACTTGGTGGTTTTAATCTTACGGATATAGATGTTGGATAGACTCGTGCGCACGTGCTGGTAGTATGGTGACTGGTGTGTGATGGACACTAGAGTACCTGGCGGTAATGTCTGCGCTTCTTGTGTACGTTGAGTCCCGCGGGCGAGCCGAAGGAAGCGCCGCACTCTGCGCACACGTGCTGGTAGTATGGTGTGTGATGGACACTAGAGTACCTGGCGGTAATGTCTGCGCTTCTTGTGTACGTTGAGTCCCGCGGGCGAGCCGAAGGAAGCGCCGCACTCTGCGCACACGTGCTGGTAGTATGGTGTGTGATGGACACTAGAGTACCTGGCGGTAATGTCTGCGCTTCTTGTGTACGTTGAGTCCCGCGGGCGAGCCGAAGGAAGCGCCGCACTCTGCGCACACGTGCTGGTAGTATGGTGTGTGATGGACACTAGAGTACCTGGCGGTAATGTCTGCGCTTCTTGTGTACGTTGAGTCCCGCGGGCGAGCCGAAGGAAGCGCCGCACTCTGCGCACACGTGCTGGTAGTATGGTGTGTGATGGACACTAGAGTACCTGGCGGTAATGTCTGCGCTTCTTGTGTACGTTGAGTCCCGCGGGCGAGCCGAAGGAAGCGCCGCACTCTGCGCACACGTGGGACGAGCGGTGCCGCGTGCGCACGTGCTGGTAGTATGTCGACTTGTGTCTGGGAGGGGGAGGGGAGATAGATAGATAAATGGAACTTTGTAGTGTTTTTTAAGCTATTGCATAGCTTTTATCGCGGGCTTTGAGCGCGGCCACCGAATCAAGAAATTCCATAACGAAAATAAATCCTAACACCCCCCACTCCGCCTACCATAGCAACATGGTTCAAAATAAATAAATAATTATAATTGCATAAGTTGATAAAAAATGCTATGCAATAGCTTTACCGCGGCAGTCCCCGAGGTGCCACACGTTTTTAATAACATATTTAAAACATCGCTTAAGTTAAGACAAGTTGTGTGGAGACCATTATCGGCCTCCTCGGTGGCGCGTCGTGCGAAAGCGCGACTGCAATGCAGGAGGTTGCGGGTTCGATTTCCGCCGGGTGCAAGTATTTATGCTTATAGAATAAATATTTGTGTCTGGTCTGGGTGTCCCTCTATGTATAATATGTATGTATTTACAAAAGAAAAATAAATATAAGTATTATATCCGTTGTCTAGTCACTAGGGCATGAATCCCGGGATCCCGGGATATCGTAATCCCGGGATCTCGGACGCAAAAGTTCGATATTATAATCCCGGGATTGAGTGATACTATATCGAGATTTGAGCAATTTACTATTTGGGTATAAATTAAGGTTTTTAGCTATATTTTTCCTCATGGAATGATTAAATAGAACTATTGAAATTAAACCCAAATTAGTCTACCCCTGAGGAAGAGATCTGTAAAGATTTAGAACCGTAGGGAATTGGTAAAATGTTTAAAACAATAAAAGTAACGTGATTCATTGCAATTTTTATAACAAGTATTTTTTATACAAGCTCGCATGCAATTTTTTTCTGCTAACATCATTTTAGTGGTGCGCCTAGAATCTGGCGCGAAAGTTTAGACACTTTCGGGTTTAGGCTATTTGTCCGCCATATTTCCAAAATGATGGGGTGGACGGCCCTCGGGGTAACTTATTTACGTAATGAAACCACTAGTGTTAAATATTTTAGATTTAACATATTTTTATTGTATTAAATTCGCCTTTTTAACGATATCTAAAATCCCAGTATCAATCCCGGGATCCCGGGATTGAGCTCTTAATATCGATATCACCCCGGGATTGAAAACCTTCCGATATTGCATGCCCTACTAGTCACCGTAACACAAGCTTAGTCGCTTACCACGGGGCTAGATGGCGCTGTGTGTTGTTCACAGAATTTATTATTTATTTATTATAGGATAAGAGCTGTAAGTCGAAAATATTACAAACAGACATATTACTCGTCTGGTGGCATCTTCTAAAAAAGGTCGGCGGTTAATTGGTAGAATAATCATTTCAAATTGAAATGAAATTATCAAAAAAAACATTCAAAATCGAAAACATCAAATAGTACTTTATTAGGACTCAGTCAGTAAGTTAAGTAAGTTAAGGTGAATTAATATTATGTTAGGCCAGTCAGTAAAGATACCCTCTCGTCGTGCGTCCACCTTGCCGTGGTGAGAGGGCTCAGTAACCGCCCACCATGGCAATCCAGCCATGTTGGGCGGTGAAGCGAAGAGGCGCACCGGGCGGGTATACTTCGCACACACTCTTTTGGTGTGTGCGGAGTATACCCGCCCAAATTGGAGGTGGGTGCCTTGCCTTCACTGGCCGGGCACGTGGGCGGTGGACTCCCGCGCGACCCGCGGTGGGTGATGGGGGCCTTGCCTTTACCGGCCGGGCCCGGCAGAGCACACTGCCTCACCAAAGCGGCAGAGCACACTGCCTGACCAAAGCGGCAGAGGACACTGCCTTACAAAACCAGAGAGGGGGAACGGGCCCGCGAGCTGCTCCCCGGCACTCGTGGGCCCAAAGTTCCACACACCGGGCGGGCAACGCAGGTTGCCGCCCAACCCGGCTCTTGGCGGCTGACTCGGGGGGGTCGGTCGCCAACCAATGAGCCCGAGATGGCGGCGGCGTGTCAACGCCGCCTCTCGCGAGGGTTGGCCCTTTTAAGGGCCAGAGAGGAGGCCTGAAAAGGCCGCCCGCAGTGGGGCGGTACGGAATAATGCGAGAGCGGTTACCGTCCGCCCCCACATTAGCGGAGCGAAGGACACCGTGGAGTTTAGTGGGTATACCCTGGCCACCCACCATCTTCGGCCAGGGGGACCCCCACACACCGGGCCGCTCTCCCCCGGGAGCGACCTGACGGTCTTAAGGCGATTCTCCACGTTAAAAAAAAAAAAAAAAAAAAAGTCAGTAAAGATAGTCCGTGGCCGAAGGGTTCCCGCCTTGTCGTGGCGGGGCGGCTTAGTAACCGTGGCTTGGTCACCCACGGTGAAGCGAAGAGGAACCTGAGGAGGGGCCGCTCATCAGGGCTTTAGGGCAAAGCCAACGATGAAGCGGCCAGTAGGCTGCGTGCAGGGGAAGAGGAGTGACGGTGTGTCGTTGCCGCTCTCCCTATCCTCTGCAGCCGAAAAGTGGTTGGCGACGGGACCACAGACCTGACCCGTCGCTGGGGTACCAGGGGTGTCCAGACACGGGGTCGTCTGGCACCCACGTGGTGGTCACGGCGTGCCACGTCCCCTGGTGCGCCGGTGATGGGGGCGTTCCCCCTGAGGAGGGTCCGGCGACAGACGGCCGTGGCGGGTTACATGGATGAATGCGAGAGCGTACCCGTGTTTCCCGCCATTAGGGGTAGAGGAGGTGGACCGTGAAGTTTTAGTGGATTGGAGTCCCACATAACTGCACTACCTCTCCGTGGTAGTGCATTATGCGCGCGCATTTCTCCACGTAAAAAAAAAATCAGTAAAGATAGTGGCTGTATTTTAGGACAGTAAAGGTCATAGCACACTTACACGACTCCGCTCCCACCCGGCAAAAATAATATAATTCAAATATGGGCTTTAAATATTGATCTTTAGATATATTTTACATTGGCATCATAAATTAGCAGCTCGCTTACAGCGAGCTTACCGCCGTCAGACTGCTCGGGAGTCGACGCCTCGCTGGCCGCACGTTGTAGCCGAGCGGTCTGCTAGCAGTAGCCGCGCGCGCCGTCGCGGAGTGTTGGCAACCGTACGATTTAAATCGTATTCGCGAAAAGCGAGAGCGGTAGGCGGGTGGACAGCTGGCCGTCTGCTAGCTGTCGTCGCGTGGACTGCTGGTTGCCTGCTAGCTGTCGCCGCGTAGACTGCTGGTTGCCTGCTAGCTGTCGTCGCGTGGACTGCTGGTTGCCTGCTAGCTGTCGCCGCGTAGACTGCTGGTTGCCTGCTAGCTGTCGTCGCGTGGACTGCTGGTTGCCTGCTAGCTGTCGCCGCGTAGACTGCGAGCAGTCGTCTTAGTTTTGGGCAGTGTTGGGTGGGAGCGGTGTTGGAGCAGAGTCGTTTAAGTGTGCTATGACCTTAAGTTGTCTCTAGAATCAATATGTCAGGCTAGTCAGTGAGGATAGTCAGTTAAGTCTAGTTCACATTAAGCTAGTATTTTATTCTAGTAAGTTCAAGTTGTGTCAGCCTTTTGATATCATATCCAAAAGTCTCCATTTAAACTCCTTTCAGGGCCAGTCTATGATTAATAATATGCTGATTATTCTGCACCTCAGTAAGTTACGATAGTAAGTTAGGGAAGTTAGGATGGTAAGTTGGGACAGTAAGTTCCAAAACTTATTTAGGATAGTAAGTTGGGACAGAAAGTTATAAAAGATAGGATAGTAAGTTGGGACAGTAAGTTCCAAAAGTTACTTAGGATTGTAAGTTGGGACAGTAAGTTATAAAAGTTAGGATAGTAAGTAGGGATAGTAAGTTGGGACAGTAAGTTACAAAAGTCAGTTAGGATAGTTTTTTGATGTAATTTGCTATTTAATGCGACTGAGATGTGACTGGACACGTAAATTAATTAAGAGAATTGGACCTTTGAACCTTTTAAGCTGTGCGTTGATCAGTCAGTCAGTCAGAAAAAAGCATTTTATAGATAAAGATTATTAAGTTATATATATATATATGCATACTCTTATTCAACCACCAGATAAATCTTAGTGATGTTGAGTGTTTAGTTAGAATGTTAGGATAAGTTTCTAAATTGTTTGACTTAAATGAAAAATGTACTAACCTGAACTGCTGCGCGCAGTATTTACAACTGAATGATACTCCTCGGTGAAACTCCTCATGTTGGAACGCTAGGCCTCTGAAAATTAAATTTATTTATAATTGTATCAAATGTCACAGACAATGTATATGGATTATTAGTAAATAATGCATTAGAAATATTTTACAAGCAGAATCATCAAAAATTCTTCCGCGACAGGCTTCGAACCCATGCCGCTCGCTAACCGAGCGAGTGCGCTAACCACTGCGCCACACGGGAACCCGGGTGTTACGGTGAATTAACCATTATTTTCTCCCTGTATTTCTAGTCGAATGCCTTGAGGAATAAAAATATAAGATATACGCGTATCTGTGTCCCGCGGTTACACCCGCGTAGGAAAGATTTGTATTTTAGTATTGTTTGTAATGAATAAACTCAAAAACTACTGGACCAATTTAAAAAATTCTTTCACCATTAGAAAGCAACATTCACCCTGAGTAACATAGGCTACTTTTGATCCCGATATTCCCAAGGGATCAGGACTTACGCGGGTGAAACTACGGGACACTGCTAGTCGTTTATAAGTAAGGGGGTAAGATATTAAGTTCCTCCTTGTTTATAAAGAAACTTACTCTCCATTGAAGCTGGCATCGCACCTCAGACACTGTATCACGAGGAAATGCTTCTTGAGGTGCACTCGTAACTTGCACGGCTTTTGGAAACGACGCTTGCACAGTCTGCACATGTGTTGGCCTTGCTCCTGGGAACAAATCATTAAATAAGTTAGTTAGTTTCGCTGGGCCTTTTCCGCACTTAGCTTCACAATTGGGCCATTGTACGTGACTTGTGTCGTCTTGAATCAAACTCCGCTACATCCAGAATCAGATTCTCTGATTGGTCAATTATTGATGTGGCGGCTATTATAGCTGGGCACCGTTAATCAAATTGTTAACTACGTTAATCGTTAATCCGCTACAAAAAAAAATAGCTTCGTTAAACGTTAAACCGTTACATTTCGGAAGAATTAACGCAAGTTAACGTTAATCGTTAATCCGTTAATATGTGTAAAAAGTAATGAAATGATCAAATGAAACAAATCTCTACGCAGTTTTCTCACTCGCGCGCGCCTGCAAAATTATATTTAGATTTGTTTTTGTTTCACTCGCTGCCCCGCGCCGCCCGGTACTTGTCGTTTCATACTTGTCTGAAGCTGTTTTTCGAACTCGGTCGCGGTGCCGTGCGGTAAATAGTAGGCATTGGGTTAACGATTAACGTACTTCTGCATATTAACGGAAGTTAACGTGTCCCATTTTGAAAATTTTTAAAAGTTAATCCGTTAACGAAATTGTTAACTTCGTTAATTAACGATTAACGGATTAACGAGTTAATGCCCAGCTATGGCGGCTATTGATATTCATTAGTAAAGGATTCATAAAATATCACGATTTTAGCATCAAATAATTCAAGATGGAACAGAATTCATACATAAATAGTTTGTTAAGTTGGATATAAGTTTAAAATAAATCCATAGAGATCAAAACCTCTCTTTTTATGAAAACTGGATGAAGCGGAGTTTGATTCTAGACGACACATTTCTTAGAGAGGGGTTAAGCTGTAAGACGTCACAGGAGCCTACTCCAGATTGGCGAATATTGCATGCCTTCAGACCATGGTGAGTCTTAGGACATGTTGGTTTCCGGATGATGTTTTCCTTTTTCGGTTTTAATCGCGTGGTGTTCATTACTTTTAGCATTGTTTCAATGCTCAACGTTTCGAGACCTTGCACCATGTGATTAAAACCGAAAATGAGTTTAATTTCAATCCAACATCACAAAAAAATAATAAAAATCTAGGACACAGAATAGAATTGAATAGAAAACATTCATTGACAGCAAAAGCACAGCACACAAAAGAAAACATCACTATAAAACAAAAGAGTAGCACAGCACAGCATTTTACAGATATACAGCCGCACTCAGAGATGTTTAATGGTTACTTAAACTTTACTAAATTATCAATTTCAGAAAAAAAATCTTTACTTAGTGATAATTTAAGTAACAATTAATTGTCTCTTGAGTGTGGTAGTTAGATTGTTAGTACAAAGACACCTTACCTCATCATGATTTACTCGGAAATGTTGCTCAAGCTTATCCCTCCTTGCAAAGTTAGTGAAGCAACTGGCACATTTAAACCTCGCATTAACATATTTAGGAGCCTGCGCTCGGCTGAAGAACTTCTTCAAAGCTTCCTCTTCAGAGAGGGTGGTCCGGCTCCACTTTGACGGGTCCAAGAATGAAGTGGTTGATTTCTTTGAGCTACCGATCTCGGGGACTATCCAGTCTTGGCTATCTAAATAAATAAATATTGCATGATGTTACACACAAAGCAATCTGGTCACAAACTAAGCAGTAGCCTTGTATTATGGGTACCAGACAATGAAAATCTAGTATATAAAAAAAGTAGTGTTAGTTACACTATTTATAACTCGAGAACGGCTGAACTGATTTGGCAGAAAGTTGGTGGGGAGATAGCTTAGACCCAGGAGAAGGACATAGAATACTTTTGATCCCGTAAATTCCGCGGGACTTTTACAGGTAAAACCGAGGGCGCAGCTGGTACTTTTTTTGTATGTATATTTAACATACATAATATGATACATGAAAAACACCCAGCACAGAAACAAATAATTCAGGAAATAATCAGGAAAAGCAGGAATCGAACCCAACGTTCTGCATTGCAGTCAGGCCTACCCCAACAATGCTACAGAAGCCGTCAAATAAACTTACCTTCTCCTTGTCCTTCTATATTATATATTTCACTTTCAGGATTACTGCCATCATCCTGTCTCCCTTCGAGACAAGCAACATCCACTATAACTTCAGATTTCAAACTTTCTGTGGTTTCTTCCTCCATTTTAAAAGGTTCTTATGGTATTATCTCATGTTGGTGATCTAGAAATAAAATTAAAATATGGATAAATATTTTAATTTTATGGATAAATCAGCCAGCGCCATCTAACCCCGTGGCAAGCTACTAAGCTTGTGTTACAGTGACACATCATCCGAGCGATGTTCCCGGTTGCATCCCTCTCGAGAGCCCGAGGTCCGCTTTCCTACTTTTACGTCTCCACTACGCACGATCTTCGGCATCCCGTGTAGTGAGGCCATTTGCACGATATCCGATTTTACGAAATCAAGCCAGCACTTCTTAGGTCTTCCCAATCTGCCGTTACCTACCTAATTTATTAAAAGTCCCTGTCGCGACATTTTGTGTAAGACACTTTGTCCGAAAGAAACCTTTTGCAAAAGTGTCGTTTTAGGACTTGGGGTCATTTTGCGAATAAGCCAAATTAAGCAGTAGGTACTCTATTCGCAACTTCAATGCCTACCTCCCTTTGCATGTTTTTGGGGCCTTTAAATGGGTGGGTGTTTGGGATTGTTTTCCTCGTCCTACTTTCTTTATAGTGCAAATAACGCAGTCGCAGGGATGGAGCACGTAACAAGTCGGGTTTATTTATTGTAGATATGAGGACTTACCAATGATTAGTGTATCATTTGGAAATGCTGTTTAACTATTTGTGTTTCTTTTCTATTAGATTTCTCAATGTCTTTCATCAAATTGGAGATTTTTTTTTACGAAAATCGTATGGTGTGCCACTCCAACCAAGCTAAAAAGAAGAAATGTTGCCATAGAATTTAGAAAGAAAACAAAATCATATGTCGATGCTGTTGTCAACTTATCATTTAATGATGAACAAGCAGATCCCCGCGGTTTCACTCGCGTATGTCCCGATCCCGTGGGAATCAAAAGGATCAAAAGTAACCTATGTTACTCAGGGTGAATGTAGCTTTCTAATGGTAAAAGTTTTTGAAATCGGTCCAGTAGTTTCGGAGATTACCCCCAATACATATACATACATACATACATGTTACCAACGTTACCTCTTTATAATATTAGTCTATATAGATTAATAAATTAGTATAGAATAATTTATTACAGAATTTTTTGGGGAGTTATACGCAAAAGCACACAACAGACTGCACGTTGATTTTTAGTACATTCTGTGGACACTTAGAAGCTATAAATATTACCCAATCGGTACGTATAAAATTCTTGTTTAAGAGGACAGTCTCCATACTCTTTCTCCATACAAACGAACTCGATTGTTTCCTCCCTGGATAAAGACATCAGAGCAAATATGTTTATGTCATAAAACCTATATCTGTCATAGGTCATGCATGAGTCATGACTATGCCCCTACCTTTTGATTTTTTTATTTTCTAATTAGAAAATTAGAAATTAAATTAAAAAATCAAAAGGTAAGGGCATAGTCACGGAATAAATGCCAATAGAGGAAGGGGCATGTGGGCGTGGCGCGTGTGCCATACATCAGTACAGATGTACCTACTGACCTCACCTCAGTCGCTTCATGTTTGCTAACACTTTGTGACATTGACACATTGCTATGCCCTTTCTACTATTGTTACCTATCTATTCCGTGGGCATAGTCATGCATGACAGATATAGGTTTTATGGCATAAACAAACATATTTGCTCTAATGTCTTTATCCAGGCCCCTGTTTCTTATAGCCGACAATCCAACTTTTATATCAAGAACTTACTTATTTGTCAAATTGTCACGTTTAGACTGGAAAGCTACCGCCACGGTTGTTCCGTCGGAATGATTCATTTGACAGTTGACAGTCAAATTTCGAACCGCGAAAAGAAGATCGGCGTTTTTCCTTAGGGATTTTACCTGGGTGTTAGAGGTACCTTAATTTTATTTTATGTGCCACCTGCCATTACGAGACATGGATTATTCATTTGATTTATGCGAATTAGAGCCATGGTGTTAGTATTTTCATCCTACTCTTGATAAGTTAAAAGATATTGGATGTTGAAGTTTCACATTTGGGAGTCAAGTGTTAACATAAAACACCACAAGATGTCGTTACTTGTCTTGAATATCCATAAATCTGAATTGGTATCCCAATAATATGGCAGTTAGTCAAGTCATCTTGCGGTCAATAAATCTTATTAGTTAAAATAATTATTTTCTTTAGAAAATGTAATGGAATTCTGTAGCCATTTAATGGTTTTACAACTTCAGATTTATGGAAATTCGAGACAAGTAACGACATCTGGTGAAATAAGTTCGCGTAACAAATTGTTTGAAGTACCAAATATGATATCTGTGGAACAAAGCTGGTCCATTTTGAACGGTCTTCTTTCAAATCGGCGCGTCGATTAGGTACTCATATCGATGCCGAAGCCAAATTGAATGAATGCAACACAGACAGAATTGAATTGAATTGAAGATTTTGACAGAAAATCTTCAAATCGACGGCTGACGTCCATGGATGCGCGGTTTTAAAATTGAAAACTCCGCTGTCAGAGATGTCAAACTACCGCGTCGGCATCGATTGCTGTCAACGATACAACCGCGGTAGCCTCGCTGTTTCATAAACGTGACAATTATTTTAAAAAGCGACAGGTGAAACCTTGACATATTTTTAATTGTCAAACGCGTTTCATAAACGCGAAATATGTCAAGAAAACGCGACAATTAAGTTTCGAGACAGAAGGGTAAGGCGCCTGTCGCAAATGTACAATTTTACAAATATGTCAATATTATGTCACGACAATTTTATGTTTCATAAAGCAGAATTGTCAAGTTTTTCCCGACAAATTGTCACCTGTCACCTGTCGCACAAAAAGTTTTATGAAACAGAAAAATGTCCAATTGTCGCGACATATTTGTAGAATTGTCCGACAATTGCGACAGGCGCCTTAGGGAGGAAACAGTCGATTACGTTTGTATGGAGAAAGAGTACGGAGACTGTCCTCTTAAGTACATCATACCTTAGATGAAAACAAAATTAGTAGATACGGTATATTCCAACATAGCGTATTCGAAAAATGAGCTAGAAAACCTACATGCATTTTCTAATATTATTGTATTTAAAAACATTTGTCTTTATGAATGATTCAGGCTTTGTAAATAAGCAAAAAGGCATTCATAGGGATGTCAAAAAGAGTGACAGCACGTGCTCTCGCGGCAACGGTTCGACATACGACTGAGGCTAGTGCGTCAGCTAGACGCAGTTTGGCCGTCTCATTTTCCGAGGTACTAGGTACCGTATCTTTAGTTTTTTTGTTTCAATCTGAGCATCATACAGAGTTCTTAACTTGTAACTTTATAGTTCGTGATGCATCAGAAAAAAAAACGTTAAAAATGTTACAAATGTAAAAGCCTGGCAATAAAAATACATGACGTTATTTCGTCTCCGTCTCGAACCGATTATGACAATTAGAAGATTAGCCAGTGTCAAGTTTGACTTTGAAACTTTGAAGGAAAGCGACATTGACAAAGACATACTATCAAAAAACTAGTGATTTTGACATATGCCGATTTACCATTTGATTGCACCGCAAGCATTTTCTATTTAGTTTCGTTCGTATTTAATTAACTAATGTATCTCCAGAATTTGTAGTAAATAAACCCTTAAAAATCCTATAATGTCCGAAACCGAGAAAACAGATCTGGTCACTGGCTGCGAAGACTTAGAGTACAAAAAATATGTCGAAGAAGGAAAGAACAAGCTGAGTTTGCGGTGCAAGTTTTGTGGGTCTAAAATGCTGGAGAAACAGGCTGGAAACTTTATTGTGGTTGAGGTAAGTTCGACTATAGTTTAACTTACTGTTTAACAGCTAAATTACGGCTTTAAAACGTTTCAAAACGGTGTAAAAGTGAGTTGGAATTCAGAGCAATTTTACATGAGTATTCTCAGTAGATTACTCATGTAATTAGCGTTTCAAATAGAACGAAAGTAAGTTTACATAGTTGTGCAGTGCAGTTTTATCACTTGTACCCACTAACACCATTGTCTAACTGAAGAGTCCTACCTACATTCAATTCTAAATATCCGAAATTAGGTTAACATTCAATAAGTAACCTAAAATGTAATTATATTCGTTAAACTCTGGTGAAAGTCAGCGCTTTATTTCATAAAAATCCAACAGTTGGAAAAGCAGCTGTGAAATTCCATTTAACTTTAAACTGAATTAAGGTCAACTCGCCGAAGTCCATCATAGGGGGTGTCTCCGTCTACCTTTCGATTAAGGGCTTCAGGGCATAGATAACACAAACATATGGTCTACGGGCCACAGAGCGTATCTTGATCTTTGGCCCATAGAATAATAATGTCCAAAACTTCAACAACAATAACAACAGGGAGAGAATTTAAGTGGCATAACATATTAAATGTCAAGTAACAAGAGGTAAATGGTGGAAACTTTCATAATAAAGTACTGCAACTAAAATTAAAAATATTTATATCTCTTAACCATCGAGTTTTTGATGTGAAACATCTATAGGCGAGGGTAAACCTTAAAGTTGGCATGTGATATAGGCCGTGGCGACCTAACACCACGCTTGTGATATAACACTGCTCTATATCTTCCAGAAAGAACTCCCGGAAATCCATCAACAGACCGACAACAATGGTGAAATAAAGAAAGAAACAATCAAACACTTCTACCATGTCGAGAACATGTATATATTTGAAAACATCGGCTTCACCCACGAGGTTGATAACTGTAAATACCTGAGCTGTGCGGATTGTGACGCCGGCCCCGTCGGCTGGTATGATATAGCTACAAAACATAGCTATGTAGCTCTAAGTAGGGTGGTACAGGAGAATTAAAAATATAAAAATAGTTTTTCAAGAAAGTGTTGCAAAAGGAGTATTTTAATCTCTATGTAAAGTATAATGTTTATAAAATAATGTATTTTCAATGAAAAGGAAAGATACAATATAAAAAAAATAAATAATATTGCAGAATGATGCATAAAGCGCAATCTAGCTCCAAATTAAGCATCTAGGCTTGTACTATGGGTACTAGACAATGGATATACTACATATTCCACTTTTTTTGTAAATACATACTTGTTTTATTAATTAATTAAAAGATTTACTTGATTTGAACATTTGGACAGGGCTTGATTGATTCCTTTGCAGTGTGAACAAAGAATAAAGTAAAATGCTTATTCTTCTTTATAAAATGTCTTTTTAATTTTATTGCTCAAAGCATTCTACTAGAAACAATTTTACAAGGAGAAAAGCATTATCAGCAAAAATCCTTGTATTTAACTTTGTAAAATACTTCAAGTTTGTTTATAAGTACATTATAAAATATAATAAATAAATTATTTTATCAAAAATCCTATTTACACAGACACTGCTTTAAGGCTCCCCCATACAGCTGCGTTTTTATCGCGCGATAAAATCGCATTCGATGGGTTCAGTATAGAGAGGACGCATCATGTTATACGAGCAATACCGCACCCACACAGTTGCTATATCGCATTCGCGTCTTGTCAATACTGCACCCCACACAGCTGCGTTTATATCGCGCGATAAAATCGTATGCAATTTTGCAAATGTGCGGGTGCAGTATTGACAGGACGCGTCATATTACCGCACGGCAAAAACCCTGCAGTATGGGGGAGCCTTTATTTATTGGCTATTACGTTATGTATATTTTAGAGAAAGAGTACATAAATAAATACTTTTATTTATGTAGGTTATATTTTTTTTATTTACTTAATAAATATAATTTTCTGAGGTAGTTATATGTGTTTCTTTTTTCTAAATTTGAAAAAACCATACTGAATTATTACTAGCTGCATCCCGCGGTGTCTACCCGCGTAAGTCCCGATCCCGTGGGAATATCGGGATCAAAAAGGTAGCTAATGTTCCTGGGCCGATATACCTACACACACAACCACAAGGCATCCCGCATCGGCGGCGGCGGCGCTTCGGCACTTCTTTGGTCTTGCCATCTATGTATTTATTAGAGATGGGCCGACTAGTCGGGAAAGCCGACTAGTCGGCAGTTCAACCGACTAGTCGGCAACTAACTATTATACAATAAAACCAATATTTATTCAATTAGTCGTACAGTTTAGAAGGTGGGTAGTCAGAAAATCGTAAACAAAACACGTCATAGCTTACATACATCATCTAAACATTTAAAATGTCATCACTATGCCTCAGCTCCATTTTTTTTTTCCAACTTTTATTTTTATTTCAACCATTTTTTCGAAGTTTCGCTACAGCTTTCGAAGTACAAACTTATCCAAAAAGGGTGAAATAAAAAAATTAAATTAAAAATTTAAAAAACCCCCGACTTAAAAAATCTTCAAAGTTAAAACAAAACTAAACTTTAAAAAGGCAAAAATAATAAACCGAAAACATATTTCATGTCTCTGAGTAGGTATGTGGTACCTTACGTTACCGCGTCGGGGGACGCGGGAATGTGTCACAGAAGTTGATGGTAACCGACCCGGTGCTTATAGTATCTAACGTTTCCGCGTCCCCCGACGCGGTAACGTAAGGTACCACATACCTACTCAGAGACATGAAATATGTTTTCGGTTTATTATTTTTGCCTTTTTAAAGTTTAGTTTTGTTTTAACTTTGAAGATTTTTTAAGTCGGAGGTTTTTTAAATTTTTTTATTTCACCCTTTTTGTAAAAGTGATTTTGATGAAACATGCATAGTGTTGTCACAAAAGTCACGTCCTTTTATTTGATACCCCACTCGGGTATATTTGAAAACATTCGGTTTTTATTTCCGAGTTTGACCCTACATTTACTTTGAACGGCTAACCCGATTTTGATGAAACTTGCATATTGTTGTCACAACAGTCATGCTCTTTTATTTGATACCCCACTCGGGCATATTTGAAAACATTCGATTTTTATTTCCGAGCTTCAACCAACATATATTATGAACGGCTGAACCGATTTTGATCAAACATAGCTAAGAACACTCGCGCAAAAGACACCTATTAAACAAAAAAAACTACATTTAAATCGGTTCATCCGTTCGTGAGCTACGATGCCACAGACAGATACACAGACAGACAGACACACAGACACGTCAAACTTATAACACCCCCCTTTTTTCGTCGGGGGTTAAAAAATAGCAACAATCGCCGAGTGATCACGATTAACCGAAATATCTCGGAATTATAATGATCTGCATTGCCGACTAGTCGGCAATTTTGGAACCGACCAGTCGGCTAGTCTGCTAGTCGGCCCATCTCTAGTATTTATGTATTCTGTGGTCTTTCTATGGATAGAGGAAGCTGAGGAAGGCACTTACAGGTTTAAGGTGATCGCACATTTATCAGCACCGCACGCGCCGTACTCGCCGCATTTCGTAAAGTGCGGTATGGGTGAAACGTGCGAGGTTTGACATCATTACATACAATGAATTCTAAAATGCGGCGAGTACGGTGCGTGCCGCGCGAACGGTGCTGATAAAATGTGCGATCACCTTTACCTAGCAGTAGTTGGCGCTGTGATAGCGTCATACTCTTATTTCTGTGTTATATGTTATTTAGTAACGCTTTGTTAATTTCGGCATTATTTTCATCGTTTCCGTGGTGTAGCGGTTATCACATCTGCCTAACACGCAGAAGGCCCCCGGTTCGATCCCGGGCGGAAACATAGCTTTTTGCCTTTTTTTTAATATTATACTGTTGCGTGAAAGTGAAATTGAAATGTTATATTACTATTTATTATTGAAAAATTACTATCCTAAAAAATATCACGATTATTTTTCATTTTGCAGAATAAAAGTAATTTTCTCCTAATATTATTGCTATGAAATTATTATAAGGCGTACCCCAATACCTTCACTTTTATTTCTGGCGGTCTTAGCACCTGCCTGCACCAATTTCAATGAAGTTAAGTGATATAAATATGTATATAATTTAAGCAAAAATATTTCAGTTAAGAGTAGGTAGGTACTTATTTCAGAATCTTAGATCAAAAATGTAAACAAACAACTGTCAATATCAAAGGAAAAAGTAAATAAAGAGCCGTCACTTTTAACTAAATGTACTTTATGAGCTTTTAGTTTACATTTTTGATCTATGATTCTGAAATCACATCCCATCACACGCACTGATATAAATCGGAAAGCTTGTTTGTTTATAGTTCACGGTCAAACGGCTTGGCCGATTTAGATAAAAATTTGCATATTTGCGTACCTATAATTGCGTATCCCGATAATCCCGGGTAATACGCGGGTGAAACCGCGGGGCGCATCTAGTAGAGTATTATAGGCAAGGCAAGTATAATTATATTTACAAATATATTTTCTAGACTATTGCATTCTAATGCTCTCATATTGACACATTTTTCGCAACAATACACCAATCAATCACTGTTCATTAGCAGAATCGTGCAAACTATTATAAACTCCTTCACAAAAAGTCAAGCTAAAACCAGCCCTATCATTACCGTTTTAAGGTTCTAAATCACACTCTTGCTCACATTTCAAAACAACTTTTCTTTTGGAGACGGATTTTTTTAGAACTACAATTTTGTACAGTTAAAATAAAGCGTTGCATAGAAGCTAGCGCCACCACGAACTGATCATGGTACTTTGTCGATCTGTACTTAGGTCAAATGTCACGTACTTGCCTACATGGTGATGTTACGTGTGAGATATGTACTTACTTATTATTTAGTTTGGGGCTATGAAAGTGAATGGTGTTATATTGAGTTCCTCCTTTTCGCTGTTTATGTCATTCATTCACATAGGTACCCAAGAAATCAAGACGTTTATTGCTAAGTTATGTAGGTACGTAAGGTACCTTACTATGTTGTAGGATTATATGGTTAACAGTTTTTTTGCGAAAATCTAAGAATTTCGCTAAAACACTTTTAATTAGATAAGAGAATGCCGCCCTCGGCTTGACTTACCACGACAACTTTACCGTTTTTGTAGCTGCAAATTATCTTAACGAAGTCTCAGTAATAGGGTCCCGTTTTTACCTTTAGGTACGGAACCCTAAAAATGAATTCACACTGATTCCCAAATTACCACAATCGGTTCAAGACAGAGAAGAAAGAAAAAAACCCTAATAAAACTACAATTTAGATCTAGGCACGTAATATTATCTAACTAAAATTTATTTTCAATGTAGATTTTTCTCAAAACTTTAAAGCTGTAGCTAATATTTTAATATAAGCTGTATTAGAAAACTTCTGAAGGTTTTTCTCGGACTCAACAACTTCTCAACAACTTTCGGAAACGTTTTGCAATAACTTTTGAAGTTTTAGTAGGTAGTCATTTCTTGCAAAATTACCACTAAGTTTCCGAAAAAAATTATACAATGCTAAAGCAGTGTCAAGACATTTTATTTATAGAATACTTGACCAACCAATTTCTTACCTTAGGTATATGGGTGACTGATAATTTGCGTGGCATAAATTCAGTTTCTCGAGCTCCTCCGTGCTTCGGTAGGCACGTTAAGCAGTTGGTCCTGGTTGTTATCTCAGATAGCAGTCGTTAGGTCAAGTGAGAGGCCTTAGGGCAATCTGAAAACTCTAACACTAGGTGAGAAACACCAGTATACGAAAAGAAGAAGAAGCAGGTAGGTATTTTATAACCCTATAACCTTTATTTACTTGACATTTATGTTGGTACATTTAAAATCAAACCGGACAAGTGGAGGGTTCCGTACCATTATTACAAAGCAAAATGTTGTATTTGTTGTGTGGGGAGCTCCAATAAATATTTATTTTATGCTGTTTTTTTGAATTTGTTGTTACAGCGGCCCAACTGTGGCCATAGAAACACATCATCTGTGAAAATTTCAACCGTCTATCTATTACAGTTCATGAAATACAGCCTAGTGATAGACAGACGGACAGTGAAGACTTACCTACCCGTTTTTACAATTTTTCGTATGGAACCCTAATAAATCACCCAAGTACCTACCTACCTACTGATTCATTCACTTCAATTCATGGAATATTGTATAAAATTGAGCAACAGCCGAAAATCAATAGAATTAACTTTATTCGATAGATAAATAAATAAATGTGTCTGTCGCAATGTTTTAATTGGTCCTTGTCATAAAATGTAATTTGTTTGATGTCACTGCGCAGGCGCAGGTCAATGTAGGTATCATTGACATGAGTGTTTAGCAATACTTTAATTTGGCGGTCAACAGATTCTAAGGTATTTCTATTTATACCTTTAATAGCATTATTGATACACGTGGAGTAAAGTCGGAATAATAAAAACATGCTTGCTTTGTCTTTTTCTGTGACAAGAACTTTCAAAGATGAAGTGGTAAATTTTTCCGACTTTACTCCACGTTTATAAAATACTAGCTGACCCGGCAAACGTTGTTTTGCCTTCTAAATTATAGATAGTAGCCGATTCTCAGACCTACTGAATACGCATATAAAATTTGGTAAAAACCGGTAAAACCGTTTCGGAGGAGTACGTTAACTAACATTGTGACATGGAAATTTTATATATTAGAAAATAATAAGGCTTTCAGAGGACAGTCTATCTACAATTTTCTCCATACAAAACTTTACAAACATAGTCGACTGTTTCCTCCCTGGATAAAGATATTAGAAAAAATATGTTTATGCCATAAATGGCTTGTATCAGCCATGACCATGCCCCTATGTTTTGATTTTTTTAATTTTTCTGAATTTTATTTCTATTCTAATTATAGACAATGTAAAAAATTAAAACGTAGGGGCATTATCTACCCCAATCGAGAGTTTCGTATAGGAAATTGTTGGCCGTTTCCTTTATCAAAACAAAATGAAGCTAGGTACTCACGGAAAATCAGCTTGATAGTAATTCATTTCAAAAATGTGCCAGGGATCCTGGACTATACCTATTTTATTACCTTAAACATAGTTAAAACAATGAAACAGTGCTAATTTAACAATCGTCTTAGCGACTGAACTACAAAACGGAAGCGTTGGAACACAATGTTTAAGATAAGGTAGAGTTCTCACAACAATTTGATATTGTAATCGATCAAGGTCCTTCTTATTATGGAGTTACCTAACTTGTTTATTAAAAACAATGAGATACTTATAATACATTAATATTGGGACGGCTTCTGTGGCTAGTCGGGGGAAGGCCCAACTGCAATCCAAAAGGTTGCAGGTTCGATTCCTGTCGAGTGGTAGTATTTTTGCTGATTTTTTTCTAGTGGGTGTTTTCTATGTATCAGATGTTTGTTATCTAAAAAAAAAGTATAATATGTAGTAAATCCGTTGTCTAGTACCCACAGTACAAGCCTAGTGCGAAGTTTGGAGCTAGATTACGCTGTATGTAACGTTGTGCAATATTTATTTTATCTAGTATACTTTTAATTATTTACATAAGTTCAACAAAATATTTACTTAGGTAATAAAAAAGATTTTATTAAAATTTGAAGGTTTTTTTAGAAATTAGTGGAAAACCTAGGTAAACAAAACATCCCAAGCCTTCGATCTGTGGTATTTTTATTATGTTTATGCAAAAATAATTCGCAATGCCTTTGGCGGTTTATCGTATTTTTATTGGCTATAGTGAATTCATTACAGCTTTGTTACGAAATATTGAAGTCATCAATAGGTATAGCTATTGTTTTAAATTACGTCTAATTACTTACAATTACGCGGCGTAAGATGGTTGTGTAATTTTGAAAAATCGTTTTGTGTAGGTAATTCTTAATTCTTTTTTAGAATTTCAAAATCAGAGAGTGGTAAAAACGACCTAAATTTTAATAGATAAATTAAGTATATTTATTTAACATACTCAAATTAATTATGAATACCAAATTCATTATGAATGAACTTAGAAAAATTATGCAGGTCGAAAATTGGGTACCTATGTACCTACCTCTACCTACCCGCTTACTTATAAACGATGACTAAGTTTATGTAACGTTTGTCTCTGTCTGTTAACTTTAAACCTTCATGTCACGGTAAAAGACAAACGATGCAATTTTTTTTTTATAAATCTCGTTTTAATGATGTCAGACTGAAAGGAGCTTATAAAACTTGGAGTGTGTTTCATCTTTAAATTCCTATGCCGTTATGTTGGTAGCAAAAAAATTAATGTGCTACCTTGAATTTAGGAAGATTTGTATATGAAGAATGAATGAACGAATCTCCCTGAATTCAAGGTTTAGGGTATAGCACATTCAAGATATTAAGGCAAGACTTTTTTGTTGTGCTACCCACATAAAGGCATAGGAATTTAAAGATGAAACGCACTATAGTGGCTGTATGACGTGAAAAAAGTTGCTACAAAATTAAAAAGAAATTGGTTTCTTTTTAATTTTTCCTTCTTGCCAGTCATTTTGTCGATAGGTATAATGCAAACTTCTTTAAACTTAATGTCAGTTTGAAAGGAGTTTATAAAACTTCAGTAAAACCATTATGTATTCTGTGGTAAAACTCACTGGCTGAAGGAAGTGAGTTGTTTATGTATGCGGGTTAAGCAACGCTTGGCATGGTCATTAATTGGATGGGTGACTGATAATTAGTGTAGGTTGCCAAAAATCATTTTCTCGAGCTCCTCCGTGCTTCGGCGCGGCACGTTAAGCAGTTGGTCCCGGTTGTTATCTCTGATAGCAGTCGTTAGGTCAAGTGAGGCGTTAGGGCAACCTGACAACTGTAACACTAGGTGAGACACACCACTATACGAAAAGAAGAAGCTCCAGACTGTAACAAATTGGTTTGTCCAATTTACTTTTGCTGTAAATCATTGACCAATCTTATTTGTTTAATGGAATATATAAGTAACAATATAAGTACATACTTATGCTACTACAATACAATCACATGTTTAGTATAAAAACTTGTAGGTATATAGGTACATATACCTACTTACTAAACTTTTCAAATTCACACGATTTAGCCAGGTGGAGAAATCGGCGATTGCAGAACACCTCATATTATCAGGATCAAACCATTGGATTGAGTTGCATGCACCCCGTGTCCTTTCCACTGAACGACGATACTACTCCAGGATTGTTCGTGAAGCGGTTGAAATTAAGATACATACAAATTTCAACCGGGAAAATGGATACAAGCTCTCGTCATGGAACAACTAGTTTAAATATAGGTACATGAGCATGATTATTACTACTGAACCGATTGTGTTATAACTAAGTAGCTAACCCGCCAGACATTGTTCTGCCCGTTAAATAAAGAAAACTAGAACTCTTCACTACTACTACCCTACCCCACCTTACTACTAATACCCTACCGTCCCTTTCTACTACCCTACCCTACCTTACTACTACCTTACCCTGCCTTTCCCTTGGGTAGTCGCAGGGTAGGGTTGCTACCCTACCCTGCGTCTACTCTCTTGAAAAAAGTAAGTATCGAAGGATTTCTATCACCGAGACTTTTGCGCATGTGAAACCGCAGGGCGCATCTAGTACATTGCATACAATCGAGATAAAAAGCTATTAATTTGTGAAATAAAAGATTATAGGCATTTGATTCACCACGGTTGCCCAATACGAGATGTTTAAGGTCGAACGGTTAGCCATATTATTGGCTTATTTCTTAGAATACAGTGTTTAGGTTTTTGTTTTATTATGGCGGCGTAATGAATCGCACTTGACCGGGTTTCTTAAAGTTCGACATCTTTAAAAATATCTTTAGGGAATTTTCCTTCTGTTTTCGCCACTGACCTGACCTGACCTGAATTATATGGACAGATGATTATATGGATTATATGAGTTTTTTTGGATATTATATGGAGGTCTCGCACTGAATTTTGTGCCTATTTGATCTGCGCCGTGTTGAACGTCCATGGAACTATCTAATAGTTCCGGAGATGGTCACCATCACTTTCAATGGAAAACGCGTGTCAACAGCGCAACATGGCGCAAATCAAATCAGCACAAAGATCTAATGTCATTTTGTATGGTATAGCAATTCCAGCGTACTTGTATAGTTTCATTTCAGTGGTTTTCACGATTGAAATTAAACTCATTTTTCGGTTATAATCGCGTGGTGCTTACCTATTACTTTTAGCATTATGTCAATGCTCAACGTTTCGAGACCTTTACAGGTTCCTTCTTCAGGATTGACAATTTAATCCTCAACCACCACTGGCATCACACCACTGACGCCAGTTTATCACTAGACGGCGCTAGTGGTCAAATGCGCTTACGTTGCGCTTTACCGTGAAAAATCACGTTTGTTGTATGGGAGTCTGTATTTTTACAGATGATGTTCTGTAGCCGCTACAACACTATACAATTCTGGGGGGCTTAATTATTTCCTTCATTTTGTTTTTGTTGTTATAGCCGCTACTGAACATCATCTGTGAAAATTTCAACTGTCTAGCTATCACGGTTCATGAGATGCAGGGTTCATGAGTTTGGTGACAGGCGGACGGACAGACAAACAGTGGAGTCTCAGAAGAATAGGGTTCCGTTTTTACCGTTTTGGGTACGGAACCCGCCCGGTCTAACACGCGCAACTTATTTACCTATTAGATACTTACAAAAGGTTTAGTCTAGGAATGACCGATTCTCGAAATGACTACATCCTATCCTACTAATTTTATAAAGCTGAAAGTTTGTGAGAACGTTATGTGGGGCTCCAACCCACTAAAACTCCACGGTCCACCTCCTCTACCGCTAATGGCGGGAAACACGGGCACGCTCTCGCATTCATCCGTGTAACCCGCCAGGGCCGTCCGTCACCGGACCCTCCTCAGGGGGAACGCCCCCATCACCGGCGCACCAGGGGACGTGGCACGCCGTGACCACCTCGGGAACCAAAGCACGTGGGCGCCAGACCACCCCGTGTCTGAACACCCCTGGTACCTCTACGACGGGTCAGGTCTGTGGTCACGTCGCCAACCACTTTTCGGCTACAGAGGATAGGGAGAGCGGCAACGACACACCGTCACTCCTCTTCCCCTGCAGCCCCACCGCGTCCGCCATCAAAACGGTGGCGACCCCGCCAAGGCCGCGGAAGGTAGGGAGAGCGGCAACAGCACACCGACACTCCTCTCCCGCCGCGGCCTCCCAACTCTCAGCTGCAATGGCTCCCATACGGCATTGCAGCCCGCCTCAGTTGCGTGGCGCCCATACACCACGCAGCCTACTGGCCGCTTCATCGTTGGCTTTGCCCTAAAGCCCTGATGAGCGGCCCCTCCTCAGGTTCCTCTTCGCTTCACCGTGGGTGACCAAGCCACGGTTACTAAGCCCCCCCGCTACGACAAGGCGGGAACCCTTCGGGAGGGAGATAGCTGGGGACCTGGAATAACACAAAGGCTACTTTTTATCCCCGATAAACCGAGGGGGGCTGCTAGTATTATAATAAATGTAAAAGTTTGTGTATTAGTATGTTTGGCGGTTTTTACTTAGAATGTTATAGAGCTAGTAGTCTATAATTGACCAATTCTTGAAATGCACAATTTTATAAATGACTGATTCTAAAAGGACCGATACTACAAATGACTGATTTTTTGTTAAAAACACTTATAATACTTCGCTGCGTCACCTCAGCGTCTCTCAAATCTCCTTGCAACGCAATTCGAGACGGTTTTCAGACCGTATTCACGAGGCATAAAATAAAATTAAACGCAATTAGTCTCAAGTTATGGAGCTAATCGCTTGGTTCCGCGCTTGTCCTGTCATTATGAACATAATAACATTATGTTACGCTTGTAAAATTATGTACTTCCGAACATTTTGCTTTTTATCGTCGAGTTTTTTGGTTAGGATTAGATTAACAAATTTCATGTCTTTGAGTAGATATGTGGTACCTTACGTTTCCGCGTCGGGGGACGCGGGAACATTAGATACTATAAGCACGGGTCGGTTACCATCAACTTCTGTGACACATTCCCGCGGCCCCCGACGCGGGAACGTAAGGTACCACAAATCTACTCAAAGACATGAAATTTGTTTTCGGCTTATTATTTTTGTCTTTTTAGAGTTTAGTTTTGTTTTAACTTGGAAGATTTTTAAAGTCGGGGGTTTTTTAAATTTTTATATAAGCTGTAGCTGAAGTCGGGCAGTTTAACTGGGTAGATCCAGATTGCATGTTGTTAAACTGACTATCGCCCATACTGTGGCTACATAACCACAGAATAGGCGATAATAAAAAGCAACTGTGACGCTACGGCGACGCGCCTCCACCGCGACTTATCAGTGCCTTAAAACCTTATTATTTTTAATGCTGCAATAGAATATTACTTAGACATTACATAATGAAATTATTAAAAAATAGGTACCATAAATATTTTTTTGAAAGTTATCACTTAGATAAGAGTTTAATTCAAAAGGGTTTAATAATAATAAATAGAATATTCATAAAGGTATTTAACTTAAAATTATCAAATTACTTAGGTATCTCACTAATTTAAATGTTTTAAAACAATTTCATTCACGCATTCAAATAGGTAGATAAATTTTGTACTTATTTCATAATTTTATTTTATTACGTAATTCAAAACTGAATTTAAGAAATCGTTGGATATAACAAAGTAGGTATAATGGCTCTACGAAATCAGCCTGACATCATCTCCCCTAGAGACTAAGCAGTTTATCCGCCACCGCGCGGGGAGAACTTAAGGTTTGCTAGTCACCCTCAAAGAGCGGTGTTGGTCTAGTGGCAGATACCCCGACTTTCATTCCGAGAGTCGTGGGTTCAAATCCACTTATGTTTTTTTCTTTAAGAAAAGTTATGTGCGCTAATAACATCGCTTTTACGGTGAAGGAAAACATCGTGAGGAAACCGACATGTCCTAGGACTCACCACGGTTCGAAGGCATTGGATATTCGCCAATCTGGAGTTGGCTCCCGTGGCGTCTTACTGCTTGTCCTCTCTAAAGAAATCACGTACAATGGCCCTTTTGTGAGGCTAACAGCCGAATGCAGAAACGCCACTTAAAATTTGAGGCGTACTTAAATAATTGAGCAGTTTAAAGCAGCTTCTAAATTTAAAAATAGTATGGGATTTTTTGAATTTGAGAGGTGCTTACTTGTATAAGTAGAACTCAAATTTTGAGTTGCGTTTCTGTATTCGGCCGTAAGTGTAGAAAAGGCTCAGCGAAAACACACTACTTAACTAACTAACTAGTCTAGGGATCTGAGGGCAGATCCCTTAGTCGCCTTTTACGACACCCACGGGAAGAGATGGGGTAACCCTATTCTATGCCGGGGCTACACAGCTCAACCTTTACAAAATGTGCCATCGACACGAGACGTAGAAGAAGTCTATACTCTCATTATCGATGTGAAACATCTATAGGCGCGGGTAAACCTAAAAATTCGCGTAGCGATACAGGCCGTGGCGAAGCCCTGCCACTCTATATACCTACCTATATGATGGAAAATAATGTGTACCATTATATACGTAGAGAGTCGAGGTTTTACATCTGCCAGGCGTCGCGTGACGCTCACATTTTTTGATGTCAAACTTCTATAGGCGAGGGTAAACCTAAAAATTCGTGGCGATCGATACGGCCGTGGTGACACCTCGCCACGCTATAGGTATATATGATAAAATATAATACGTATTATAGGTAGCGAGTCGATGTTTCACATTAGTCAGGCGTCCTCTGACAACACACATTTTTTTTATTAGAAACATGGGTCTATATCGCGTTGTAGATAATAGGTAGGTAATTGTTATTAATGACCTCGACATTTCGCGACGTGTCTTCTCGCGACCACGGCCGGTGTAGACCGTTTGCCGAAACGTCGAGGTAATTAATAACAATGATTACTACAGCGCGATCTAGACCCTAGCCTAGTGCTTCTAATAATAATAATGATGGATGGAAATCGTGTAAGTTTAAAAAGTGTAAGACTATACTCTGTCTTAGAATCTTAGATCAAAAATGTAAACAAAAAACTCATACTCAAAACTCATTGTCTCGTACCCATAGTACAAGCCTATAGTGCTTAGTTTGATTTGGCTTTGGCTAGATTGCGCTGTGCGTCACGTCGTGCAATATTTATTTATTTTATTATTAGGTACATTTATTTGACAGCGACAGCTCATTATTTACTTTTTCCTTAAATATTTGTTAGTTCTACGAGTATGTTTACATTTTTCATTGAAGATTCTGGACAATAAAAATAAATATTTGAGAAATAGACGCTCAAAGAATCGGGTTCTTGTCCGTCTTAATGAATATTATAAATATCTACAGTTAATATTAGAAATAATAAGAAAGTAAAACAAAACATGCATAATATTAATAAGCGACTAAATAAAGAGAATCGTTAGAATTAGTTAGAATATTTCATTAGTTTTGTTTTACGTAACTCTGTGAGATTTTTCGTCTCGTTTAGTGTCAATATTATTTAGGTTATGTTGTGTAAATATTCTGTGGCTAGATTTTTTAATTTCCAAGTGTCCATATTTAAATTGTCGTTGTGCAAAAAAAGTATACACGTAATTGTTTTAGTCTTTATTTGAATTCATTAGTGCATTTCGCATGAACTAAAAATAATATACCTAGTTAAGAGGACAGCTGTCCACCTACTCTTTTTCCATACAAACATAGTCAACTGTTTCCTTCCTGGATAAAGATATTAGAAAAATATGTTTATGCCATAAGTCCTATATCAGCCGTGACCACGCCCCTACGGTTTAATTTTTTTCATTTTCTAATTTTTCTGAATTATATTTCTATTCTAATTTGAAAATGGAAAAAGTAAAACGTAGGGGCATGGTCATGGCACATATAGGTTTTATCGCATTAACGTATTTTCTTTAATGTCTTTATCCAGGGAGGAAACAGTCGACTATGTTTGTATGGAAAAAGAGTAGGTAGACTGTCCTCATAAGTGTGTGAAACTGCAGTTTGTATAGTCTGGTATCCATATAACAAGCCTAGAGGTTCATATTTTATTTATTTTATTTTGGAAATGTATCGATAGGCGACAGCATGCTACATATAAGACCACATCGCTGTTTACCATCTAGCGAAATAATTCGCGAACGTTCATCTAGGTATCAGTATTTGAAATTACTTTTAAACGAAAACAAATGGGTACCATATCGTATGGGTACAATACCTAGGGAGGGACTCATCATTTGGATTTTTAATTTAATTATTTAAGTGAATTTAGACGGTGTACCTACTATTGGTAATCCTTTTTTACTGGTTTATTAATAAACTAGCTGACCCGGCGAACTTTGTTCCGCCTTAAAGGCAATAAATAAGCATTTTTTTTTAATCGAACCGGATATCCTATATCCTACCTCCCTGCCAATTTTCAGCAAAATCGGTTCAGCCGTTCTTGAGTTATAAGTGGAGTAACTAACACGACTTTCTTTTATATATATAATAAAGATTATAATATCACATCAAAAAAAAAGTGAAAAGAAATAAAAAAAAAATTAAAAAACTTAAAATCAGCTTCAAAAAAAGAGGACCTACTTACAGATGGAGACACAAACACCAGAGTCTAATATTTCGTCGTAGACTTTTTTCACAGTGGTACCACTGTAATTTCAGTTTCATTACATATGTAGGTGCTACCTAACACCCTCCACAGACGTAATACATAGTCTTCGTAAAATTACCCGGAAAGAGGTAAAACTCTCTATTTTATCTAATAATTACTATTTACAGTGCTTTAGACTAATCTTAACTGACTTTGCTTTGCATATTTTTGGCGTTATTCAGCCGAGTTTCTATCGCGAGCGGAGCGAAGTCATTAATGTGTCAGTTTAACATCCAACGGGTACCCAAACCCTTTACCAAATCTATTTGCAGTCAATGATGATGATACAAACAGTGCCGACCCCAATTAATTACGGGGTTTTAAACTCAAGGCTTACTAATCTCCTTCAGATACCTTAAGAGGATTATATACGCCAACGACCTTGAAACTGAAAATCCCTGTCGGGCTCATCGAAAATTGTTGATTATTTCATGACGGAATGTCGTAGAACTTTTTTTTGTGCACAGATTGTAGGTCGACATTGTTTCCTACATTTTGGTGTAGTTTTAAGACAAGAACCTCCTATTGGTGCAAAGCCTATCCAAATTTTAGACAAAAAATGTCTGATTTGGCTAAAATGTCGATAGGCTTCAATACGTTTAGACATATTTGTATGGAAACTGCACTAAAATATCGGAAACAATGTCGCCTACAATCTGTACACAAAAAAAAGTTTTACGACATTCCGTCATGAAATAATCAACAATTTTCGATGCGCCCGACTTGGATTTTCAGTTTTTCAGAATAGGGCCCTTAAGTCGCCTTTTACGACACCCACGGGAAGAGATGGGGTAACCCTATTCTATGCTACACGGCTAATATTTCTGGCTTGTTGGCGGTATGAAAACTATAGGAATGTTAAGTCTACCTACTCTTTTCTCTATACAAACATAGTTTACTGTTTCCAAAGACATTAGAGAAAATATAGAAAGAAAGAAAAATCATTTATTTGGACAAGCACCCGGTAAAAACAAATAATAATAATAATGGTAATGGTAATATGTTTATGAGAAAACATGTAAGCCTTATATCAGCCATGACGATGCCCCTACATTTTGAATTTTTCCATAGTTTTATCAATTTTAAGTACTATTCTAATTAAGAAATGCAAAAAAAACGTAGGGGCATGGTCATGGTAGATATTTTTTTATGTTTTATGACATAAACATATTTTCTCTAATGTCTTTATCCAGAGAGGAAACAGTCGACTACGTTTGTATGGAGAAAGAGTAGGTAGACGTAATGAGTCCGCTGCTCCGCTAGCGGTGGGAACACAGTATTACCGATGAGGCAATACGTTTGCTTGTGCCGGCCGGTTTGAGCACGAGTCTTTCTGATAATGAATATAACATTAGAGATATGGGTAGATATAGTATATCCCATATCCCCAGAGAAGCAAGGGCTTGTCCAGACAAGCCCTTGCTTAGGGATACTTAGCCCAGGGCTTGCTTAGCCCAGGGCTTGCTTAGCCCAGGCTTTTCCCCTCAGGGGAAGCGTAAACGTGGACGCCCAAAACAGACATGGCGACGTACCGTGATAACTAAAGAACAAACAATCGGCCTCTCCTGCCTGGAGCGACATCAAGCGTGCTGCTATATGCCCCAACAGGGGGACCTAGGACCTAGAAGAGAGATAGTGTATTCCCTATAAAGAATAGGGTTACCCCATCTCTTCCCGTGGGTGTCGTAAAAGGCGACTAATGGATCTGATATACCTACAGCCTCGACACCCCAAGACACTTGACTCTTTACAGCCTCAAGGGGTGACACGCCGACACGGACACGACCCGGTGAGGCGGGGTGACTAAGGGATCTGCTTGAGACTAGCAAACCTTTGAGTTCTCCTCGCGCGGTGGCAGGTAAACTGCTTGGTTCCTAAGAGGGTTTGTGTCGGACAGGCGGATGGTCGTAAACATATTGTCAAATCTATTTGCAGGAGGTAGGTATGGTCAATGATGACTTAAATACTGCGCCTGCGTGCGTTGAAGTCTTTTGTATAGATCAAAATATTCATGATGCGTCCCTCGGTTTCATCCGCGTAAGTCCCGATCTCGTGGGAATATTGGGATCAAAAGTAGCCTATGTTACTCAGGGTGAATGTAGCTTTCTAATGGTGAATTTTTGAAATCGGTCCAGGAGTTTTTGAGTTTATTTATATTACACACACAAAAATACAAATCTTTCCTCTTTATAATATTAGTATAGATATAGATTAGTATAGATTTTAGTGTTTTTTTAACACGATATATGGATGAGCGTTTGACCATTATATCACCTGATGGTTAATTATGATCTTCTCATCTGAGCGATGTTCCCGGTTGCATCCCTCTAGGGAGCCCGGGGTCCGCTAAACCTCTAATAGATTTTTTTTATTCGGGGATAAGTCATCAATTCATTATTGACCTTCTACAAATAGATTTGGCAATTTTTTTGCGGCCGGCCGCCTGCCTGACACCAACCCTTCTAGGAACCAAGAAGTTTATCCGCTACCTCGTAGGAAGAACTTAAGGATTGTAGTCTCCCTCGGTGGCGCTGTGAATTCACAGAATTTATTTATTTATTGTTATGTTGTTACGCTTGCGGCCCTAAAAGAACAATCCACGATGTTTTCGTCACATTTAGTGTCCAAGCCGACCTCGTCTCGTGTCCAAACAGACAAATCTCAAACACTTCTACTTAATGCGACTTTAAGCTGCTAAATAACTTAAACTTAAAACTTAGACGTCTCAATAGACAGCCTTGCGACCACTATTGTCTTATTTACGCAAGCAACTTAAGATGTACCATATTCTAATATTCATTAATTTACCCAGTAATGCTTTAACCAACACCCAAAATGTAAGAACTGTGTTAAGGAAGAATTTGTTCCTAAACAGAGCTCGAGTTAGACTGGTTCTTTAGTTCGCCCAAGCAGACTTATGATGGTAAGATGGCTAGTGTAACTTGGTCTTCGGTTTGGTAGATCATTCTTCTAGTTGGAGGTCTTTTAAGAATGTTTTTCTAGTATGAGAAGAGGTTAAAAGCGTGGTGTATGGTTCGCACGCGTGCATTCATCTTAGTACAGTGAAGGAATACACATTCTATTTTTGAATTTGTTATTTTTTAAATTGTGAGTTTTTTTATTACGACTTGCCAGTGTTAGTGCTGTGTTTTTTTTTTAATTTGTAATTAGTTGTTTTTTTTTAAATTTTTAGTTTCTGTGGTGACTCTGTTTTTTGGAAAAGGATATTTTTAATGTGAGTAATTTTATTTTTTGTATTGTTTACATTATGTGTATTAAAAAAAAAAATTACTTAATAATTTTAACAAAGTTAGGCCTTAATCAATTAAATAAATAATTAAAAACACATTAATAAAATTACCTACATAACTAGATGATATACAGGTTGATCTATTTAAACGGGCCTTTAATGGGATATCCTGAGCTATAAGAGATAGCAAAAAAATTTGAAAGGAGTTGCGTCCCCGATTTTGACAAAAACTAAAATTTAATCAATTTCTATTTAATCAATAAGTATAAAACTAAAATGGCATATTTAGATTTTTGAAAAATTCAGTAAGTACCCTAGCCAGGAATCGAACCCTGTATTTTTGCAAAATAATACCTATGTTATTGTACCGATCGATAGTGTTATTGATAAAGATCAAATCCTGGAAACAAAATGAATGATGATTAATGTACTAACATAGAGCCCTATGTATTTTGTTTACTTACCTAAATAATAGAAAGGCCAAAGCAATAAATAATACAAAGACAAACATTTTTTCAACAAAGCATTCATCTGTCACTCAAAATTTATATTTCCCAATCGTGTGTAAGCAAGCTTTTTACCCAACTATAGTAGACCGACAGGAGAGTATGTGTTTGAATTGTTTCTTTTTATTCAGATTCAGTTTGTTACCCAGTTAATTTGTTCCACAATAGGGCAAGGATCTCCTCTTTTTGAGGTTTTGATTTTTTCATTTTCTAGATTTTATTTGTATTCTAATTAGAAAATGATAAAAGCCAAAACGTAGGACGGTCATGGCCGATATAGGTTTTATGGCATACACATATTTGCTCTAATGTCTTTATCCAGGGAGGAAACAGTCGACTACGTTTGTATGGAGACAGTGTAGGTAGAGTTTCAGAGGAAAGTTAAATAAACGAGAATATATATTAAGAGTAATATTTTTAAAAGTCCTTCTGGTATTTTTACTTTTATAAACAATGCAAATTTTAGTTTTTATACGTACTTACCGAATTGTTACCATATATATTTAATTAGGTATTTATGTAGATATAGGCATACCTATAGCCCCGTAATGTATTACGTGACTCAAGAGGAGATCTTTACTACATTTATATATAACTGGAGCCTTCGGTACTTGGTATCTACTCTCAGCTCTAAATTGCAGCTCAATTCTATTTAAAAATAAATACTTAAATTACATTCATAACAACAGATAAATAAAATCTATGAGATTTATTGGTCTATTATTATTAAGTTATGTTGTTATACCTATTTGCTTATAGTGCTGAATCACTTGATGATAAGTTATATCATTATCACTTATCATCAAGTGAGATAGTGGTCAAACACTCCTATAGTTTATTTAAAAAAAAAAGTAAAATCCGTTGCTCCACGCCGGCTAGTAAGAATTGTACGTAATGTATTAAAATAACTAGCTATCTAGCTGATTTGACAGCTAATCAACGATCACACCGACAACAAAAGATGTGGTATGACATTTTAGCACATTACTCAAAACGCCACCATTACGTTGCGCAGACATCTATCACAAAACACAATCTAATATAATATCTTTAGACAATGATGAAATTGTTATAAACATCATTATATAGGGTGATCCATTTAAACGGGCCTTCAGCCTTCTTTTATTTATATCATTTACATTTGTGAAGAGAATTTATTACTTATTTATTTATTTAACAGTCATATTGTCCGTCCTACAAATTGCGTGGTACGTTATCCCGGTCGTACGCTCAAAGTAGTAGTACAGATACCACTGTTATCTACCACAATCGAGAGTTTCCTATAGGACATTGTTGGGCGTCGCATCAAAATGAAGCTACTCACAGAAAATTAGTTTGATTTTCCGTGATTCCAGGATGCCTGGTACATCAATTGCAAAAATGTACCAGGGATCCTGGACTATAGTGTGATAAATCTAGAGAAATGTCTATGTAATTTTACGCCGTACTCCCGCAGGATCGGGACTTACGCGGGCGAAACCAGGTCCTAGCTAGAAATAATAACACGCGATTAAGACCCGGTAAAATGTAACCGTGTTAAAGAATCGTGTGAATTTAAAAAGTTAATTCATTAATAATTATATTATTAAATAATAATGATTAATTATTGACATGATCGACGAAGTTTGTGGCGTAATACTGAAGATACCATATAGACCTGATAGAAGGTGTCGATTACCGAGCTGTCGATACAAAATATCGTGTGAACTAACATGTAAACCTGCAAAAAGACATAGCTCTAGGTAAATAATTTAAATTAAATTCGCTACATTTATAATAAAAAATAATAAATCATTTATTTCAGATAAAAAATCCATATTTGACAATTAAAAATTAAATTAAATTAAATTAGCTTAGATTAGATTCGACGAGAAATAAAATTAAAATAACTAAATTAAAATACATTACAAATTACAGTCCTTACATTAATATTCTACCTATCTATCTTTTAATTATATTTATATTTTCTTTCAAAATCGTCATTCTGTTCATTAGCCGTCATATGTATGCTATTCCAGTGTCTTGTAATAGGACAGTCTAACCTTATGATCCTTTATGATCCTTTTCATTTAACTAATAGATATTTTTATACAGTGCAAGCAACTTTTAATCCATGTTTTTATGGCGCTGTAGTTCCCGGGACATTGTTATGTGGTACTCCACATAACAATGTGGTAAGCCTACTGGCTGGCACAGCACCTATACCGCTATACCGCACCAGTAGCCAAGCTCAGAGGAAAGAACAGGTCATCATCTTTGCCGTACTAAATAAATACGGTATTTATTATAAAGAGAACTTAAATACCCACAAAATTCATTCATCATCCTCATTATGGTCCGCATCCCTCTCGGGACCCCGTGGTCCGTTTTCCTTTACATTTAGTGTGGCCATTTGCACACATGTCACCCCTTACGACACGTCAAGCCAGCATTTTGACCTTTGCAATCTGACGCGGCAGAACGAAGGTGCCAAAGCATGACATTTGTTACCCGCGGAACTTCATCATCTCACCTAGTTCGATTTTTCAAGTCACTTGGCCTCTAATTTGACCTACCAACTGCAGGTCAATCAGAGATAACAACCGGGACCACTTGCTAACGTGCCTCCGAAGCACCAAATATCTTTCTGTCACACATTATCGGTCACCCATCTAAATAAAGACGCGCCAGGCTTAGCTTAACCCTCCCGACTCGGCAACCCACGTAACCAGCCGGTTTCACAAAGTTCATTGCCACCTAACATTATCCTAGCTCGCATAGACCACACTTAGCATACCTACCTACTAGAACCAGTCCAGCCTTCACCCTGTCTTCACTTTCCTCAGCCTCTGACCTGTGACCTCTTGGTAGTGAAACTCGGTGCTTCCCAGCCAGGCATTGATTTAAATGGAGTTCTATCCAGTTAGAGATATTATCTTGGAGATTTGCTTGATGGTACGTGATTTGTTAGGAGTAAAATTATTTATTACAAGCTGTGTCTCGCGGTTTTACTCGCGTGAGTCGCGATCCCATGGGAATATCGGGATCGCCTATGTTACTCAGGGTGAATGTAGCATGTAGCTTTCTAATGATGAAAGAATTTTTGAATACGGTCTAGTAGTTTTTGAGTTTATTCATTACAAACATACAGACGCACAGAAAAAATACAAATCTTTCCTCTTTATAATATTAGTATTGATTAAGTTGATTAACTGTCTCTTGTTGTAAACAAACCTCACCAAAATCGTACCAGGAAATAGGAAACGAAATGAACATGTGAATAGAAATTTGTAATATCCATGTAAGGTAACTTACTGCTGCAGATCTACAGAAAATAATTGACGTGAAAATCGTGAGGAAAGCCATGTCACGTTACAGAGCAGCAATATTTCATGATTTCATTTCATATTCTATTTGATGGCGATGTTATTTTGTATGTAAGTTAATTTAATCTGTAAGTCTTTGTAATAAATATTTAAAGTTCTACAGAACACTGTTAGTTGAAACGTCTAAATCTTAGGTAGTCTAACGTAGCAACTCGCCTAAAACGCAACTAAGAACACGTCTAAAAACCACTTCATCTAAATGTAAAAAAAATGTAACAAATATCTCAAAGAATACTGATACCTACTTCCCCTTTATATTATTTTTATTACAATTTTCCCCTATTTCATTTGATTTCGTTAAACTATTTTCCATATTTATACTTAGTCATTCAATTAACCGGCTAGAATAATAAAGGACCACATGAAAGATAACTACGACAAAGACTCACCATAATAAAACAAGAATCCAATCAAAATAATCAATGAAAAACAACGGAGATCAATATCTATCCGTCAGCGTGTTGACATAAAAAAGTCCGCGAAACGAGCGCGCGCGCGCGAACTCACACGCATTACGAATTATGCAAATGTATGACTGTCTATGTAGGTTCTGGCGCGAACAATTGTATGTACATGATATCGTATTTTATATCAAGATACAGTTTCAAATGCATTTTTCATATTACAAAATCAACCTCTCACCTCCATATTATAATAGTGCCGTAAATTATAATTAGGTTAATTTATACGGTCAATTGTTTAAGTAGTTTTATGATGAAATTGAAAAAAATATACTTTAAAACAAATACGTTATTTTTTCATAAAAAATAATTTATTTAGAGAAAAGTTTCAACTGTTGGAAATTCAAGGTAGTTTAAGAACTAGAACAAAGGTTGTTCGTCTAGACGTCTAGAACAACCCCCTTTCGGCTTATTACCTCCTCCTCGGAGCACATTGCATATTTAATTCAATTCAAAATATTTTAATTCATTCGAAAAGAATACCACTTTGAAACGTCAATTATACAATGTAATTTACTGTGTCTTCGGAACGCGACCTCCAATGAGAAGAAGACTCAAGAAACTGATGGGGGTTTTTTGGCAGTAATCATGTGATTTACATTGCCGCATATTTATTATTAAACAATAGTGGAACTGGAGCAATAATCTGTACTATAATAATTCTAAAGAGCGAAAGTAACTCTGTCTGTCTGACAATGTCGCTCTAAATATTAACCTATATACCTACATAAGAGAACAGGTTGGTATGTTATGTATTGTGCTGTGATTAATGATGATTTCAGTGTAAAAACATCATTATCTCACGGTCGATGGTAATAATCTACCATGAGATAACTTTATTCTCAACAGTAGGTCGAACTTATAATAACTTATCTTTAGGCGTTTCGTAGTATTTGGACGAACTTTGTAGCGCGTCGGGGGAAGGCCCGACTGCAATGCAGAAGGTTGCGGGTTCGATTCCCGCCGGGTGCAAGTATTTATGCTTAAAAATAAATATTTGTTTCTGGATTGGGTGTTTTCTGTGTATCATCGTATGTAGTATAAATATTTACAAAAAAAAGTGTTATGTGTAGCATATCCGTTGTCTAGTACCCATAATACAAGCCTTGTGCTTAGTTTGGGGCTAGATTGAGCTGTGTATAATGTCGTGCCATATTTATTTATTTATAAAATTCAAAGTCGTGTTGTTCTAGAGGTCTACGCGAACAACTTTTGTTCTACGACTTTTAGAAATTCGAAGTGGTTTTCGCCAATTTTGAGTTTAAAGTTCCCTTGAAAATCAGCTGTTTCTTAGGGTTAAAGGTCATTGGCCTTACATTGTCTTTTTATTTAGTTTGGACTGCTACAATCCAAACATTAATTGGTTTTACTTTCAAAAACAGCTGTTTTTTTAGCAACCTCTAAATTTACGAAAAAAAAGTTCGAATTTCCAAAAGTAGTAGAACAAATGTTGTTCGCCTATAGTTCTAGACGTCTAGAGACAACCCCCTTTACACTTAAATCACCTTCCTCGAAACATGCTGTAAACCAACTCAAACGAAACGAAAACCGATTAAAATTAGGTCAAAATAAATTTAGTCTTAGACCAAATGCACTTACAAATTTTGCTATTGAATTCGGTACAAGTGCCTCATGACCTCATGTCAAATACAGCTTCTTGACGAGAGTGAATCTCGAATGATTATGTAAGCTGTAAGTGTGTCGTAACCGTACCTTAGAGTAATTATCGGTCATAAGTCCGTTGTAATTGTCGTTAGTGTTTATTATATTGTGATAATTTCTTCATTTTTAAGGTTCCGTACCTAAAGGGTAAAAACGGGACCTTATTACTGAGACTTTGCTGTCTGTTCGTCTGTCACCAGGCTGTATCTCATGAACCGTAATAGTTAGAGAGTTGCAGAGAGTCACTAAAGATGTATTTCTGTAGCCGCAATAACAAAAAATACTAAAACAAAATAAAATAAATGTTTAAGGAGATTTATTTTATTTTGTTTACTATATACAACAAACGTGATTTTTAACATAATAACGCAACAATACCACGATATATTTTAATGATAAATGCAAACGTGCGTCGTCGTTGCGTACACGGATTTAACTTGGGCCAAAGTTTATTTTAGGATTCCGTTCCTAATTGTAAAATTAGAACAAAACCCTTCGCGCGTGAGTCCGACTCGCACTTGGCCAGTTTTTTTGGAGTCGCGATTTTAAGAATAACTTTGCCATATACCTAGTATAGGACTGATAACCGGAGGCTGAGGTAAAAAAGGGAGTAAAGTGCTCGAGTGGGCGTGCGACCCACTCGAGCACTTTACTCCCTTTTTTATTTTGCAATGCGAGAGGGAGTGTAGTGGCGACCACCTACTCGGTGGACTGATGACATAGTAGCGGTCGCGAGGAGTCGATGGTTGAATAGAGGTGGCTCGGACGAGCTGTTTGTGGGGTCGTATGGAAGCATAGTAAACGGATAAAAGTTGAGATAATGATGATGATTTAGGCATAGTTTGACTCCTGTCGCATAATGGCGAATACGCGTAATGGCTTATTTTGAAATACCCATTTTGACATAAATTTACGCAAAATGTGCAATGCCTACGCATACTGCCTTATTAGAGAACTGTTCGATACGCAATTTGACATAATATGAAATAGGCATATAATAAAGAAGCCTATATTTATCTTAAAAAAGCTTTGTCCTGACTGATTAATGCACAGACCAAACCGGTGATACGAGAGAGCTGAAATTTGGAGAGTGTGTTCATATATGTTGTAGGCATCCGATAGGAAAAGGTTTTTCCACATACCCACGAAATCGGACTTACTCGTAAAACCGGGGGATACAGCTAGTTATAAAGTTAAAGTTGAAAATGACTTGCAAAGTATTTGTCTCGAACGGTCTCAAAAAACTATTCCTGGTACACCTTCAATTACTTACAGTAATGACAATTTATTTGTCATCAGCAAGATAATAAATAATTCAGTTGTCATCATCGTAATTTTCTTGTCGTAAGGAATTAGAATGTTATTGGTAATCAAATCAAGCGGGTACGTACGGGTACGCGGTAAATGTACGTTTATTTTATAACGTATTTTTAACCGACTCCAAAAAAGGAGGGGGTTCTCAATTTAGTAGGGGATTTTATATTATTACTAGCTGACCCGGCAAACGTTGTTTTGTCTTATAAATTATAGATAGTAGCCGATTCTCAGACCTACTGAATACGAATATAAAATTTCATAAAAATTGGTCAAGCCGTTTCGGAGGAGTACGGTAACTAACACTGTGACATGGAAATTTTATATATTAGATTTTTTAAATTATGATTTTTTTTAGTACTCAACTTATTTTTACGTTACGTTTTTTACTCACGTTTTTTTTAGTAGGTATATCCGTTGTCTAGGACCCATAGTACAAGCCTAGTGCATAGTTCGGGGCGAGATTGCGCTGTGTGTAACAATGTTCTTTTTTAAATTTTGTATTTTAGAAGAAAGTTCATTAAATGCAGTTCGTTTTGAATGGTCAAAACCAAAATGCGTAGCTGTCACAAAATGCTAATTAAAAAAAACATAGATGCAACTATGTCGTAACATTCTTCTTATCATTATAACACGTGTTTGTTAGATATTGTGACTTTATGAATGAAGCAGCGTTTGCAAAAAAACAACTTTTAAAAAAAATACTACTGATAATTGATTATGTTTAACCTACATATTTAGAATTTTAATTTACTCCGAAATTCAAGCTTCATTACCAAAATATTTTTACATCCCGTTTGGTTTCGTGATATTTATAAAAATGACAATATTATTAATGATAAAAATAAAAAAACACACAAGTTGATAAAAAAATAAACGTTATGGGTATTCTTTCTATTCATATTGAAAAAAAAATAAATATAAAACCCTTAACAATGTTGCATTGTTATTTCTTTTTTGCTGTCTGTACGAAACTCGCACGTTGGTTACGTTGCGACACTTGACATTTTTGTTTACTCAAAGTGTTTGATTTTATGACATGAACATCTTAGATTGCAATTATATTGGACAAAATAGCAAGGTTAGATAAATTCCTCTACAAATAGGTAACGACTTATGTTCTTTGTGTTATGTATGATGTAGTACCTACGTTACGGGCAAGTGTTAAGAGGAAAGGATACCTACTCGTTCTCCGTACAAACGTAGTCGAGTGTTTCCTCCCTGGATAAAGACATTAGAGCAAATAATGTTTATGCCATCTAACTTATATCTGTCATGCATGTTTTTTATTTTCCTTTTCTAATATTAGAATAGAAATAAAATTAGAATATGAATAAAAAAATGAAAACGTATGGGCATTGTCATGGCTGATATAGGTTTTATGGCATACATTTTTTTTCTCATGTCTTTTTACTAGGAAGGAAACATTCGACTTCACTCACGTCAGTTTGTATGGAGAAAAGAGTAGGTAGACTTTCCTCTTAAGGCCAGTTAAATAGGTGTGTTATGGCCAGTTAAAATACAGAACCTAATTTGTATTGCCAAACGAAGGAGATTCGTAAATATTTAAAAGCTTATTTCATAATCATAACGGAACCCTAATACCAAGACACGACACATCGCGGTAGTGGAAGTGCATTTTCATCACACATTAAGATCGCAAATGATTCAAATGATTCTTTCTGGCATATTACGTAAGCTAAGTACGGCATACAATAACTGTCGTATTTACACTAGGTAGGGTGCGCGGGCGCACGCGAATGGAAAGGTCACGCGCTTCCGTACTCGTACAGAGATGAAAGTCAATAATATTTGTTTTCTACTGGTTACTGTAAGATTATATACCAGTAAGAAAACAAAAATATTCATTTGTTTATTTCTGTTTTCTACTCTGTCAAGCTCAAAACGACGACACTTACACTGATACTGTACCTAATAAAACAGACCACACCTACAGCACATAAATGAGAAGAAATTCGTGAATGTGTGCTGTAGGTGTGGTCTGTTTTAGGTAACGTGTTAATGTAAGGTGTCATCGTGTATTTTGAGCTTAAGATTGCAGCTGGATGATAAACACAAAATATGTACTGTAAGTAGGTATATCCAGTTCAAAAAAAAAAAGTTAAATACCTTGTTTCCCTAATTACAATCCAATCTCTCAATTGAAAACCATTTAAAAGTTTAAAAAGTTATTGGGCAAGCGATAAATCTTTTCGATAAGCTTTTTTATCTCGTAAACGTTTGAAAAGACTGCAAAACGTTGTGAAAAAAAAGAACGTGATTAAAATTGTAAAATTAGCATCGCGAAAATTGAGTAAAAACCTCATTTGGTGCCTACTAAGCGTCTCTGAACTAAATATTTTTTAAATGGCTTTTATTGACTACGAAACCCTAAAAACAATAGGATTAGGATTCCTAAAAACAATATTTTTGGCACTTTTAAAATAAATGTAATTATAATACATAATACAATATTATCTATCGTAACACTATCTGTCACTATGATACGACCTCTGTGGCCCGTCGTGCGAAAGCGCGACTGCAATGCAGAAGGTTGCGGGTTCGATTCATGCCGGGTGTAAGTATTTATGCCTAAAAAATTAATATTTGTGTCTGGTCTGGGTGCCCTATGAAAGAGAAAATAAATATAAGTATTATATCCGTTGTCTAGTCACCGTAACACAAGCTTAGTCGCTTACCACGGGGCTAGATGGCGCTGTGTGTTGTTCACAGAATTTATTTATTTACTATTTATAACTCAACTTTCTTTGTCATACAACGTGGTATAACAAAACGTCATCCAAAATCTGCCATTTACTGCCTCTAAGGTGGAACAAAGTTCGCCGGGTCAGCCAGTGATCTGTTAAAACAAGTGGGCATATTTACAATTCCCTAGTAATTACTTTGATTTTGCAAAACGCAAATAAACTAGGTGTAAATCGATATTTTATTTATGTTTGCAACTGGTCAACCATCTTTACATAAGCTAAACAAACTTTCTTTAAGACATAATGTTGGTTGGACAAATGTAAATGTTTTTCTATGTATTTACAAATATGCTATGTTTTGTAATGCCTGTTTACATTGTATATGTGTGAAACGGTGCGAGCGAGACTTAATATTTGCATTATTTTTGTGTGTGGTAATTGGCGCTTAGAAACATAAAAATGAAAAATTACCTAATTTTTGAAACAAGCTGATTTTAAAAGCTTTGAAAGAACTACAGATTTTAAAAACCACGAATGTTATATGACAGCCTCACTTAAATGTTTATTTTATTATGTTTTAAGTGTTTGTTGTTATAGTGGCAACAGAAACACATCATCTGTAAAAATGTCAACTGTCTATCACAATTCATGAGATAAATAGCCTGTTGACAGACAGAAAGATTGAAGGGCAGTGGAGTTAAAGTAAAAGGTTAATGTTTTTACTATTTTGGTACGGAACCCTAAAAAGATAATTTTACAGATTTTAATGCAGTTTTTAACGTTTTCTGACTGATTCAAATTGAAAGAAATTTTTAAACCGTGTTTGGTTAACCAGCGTTGCTCTTATTTTTGATTTGAAAAACAAAACGCGTGGCTATTTATATAAGTATGACCATTTGCGCATAGCACCAAAAGCAAATTAACCCAATTACTAACAGGTCCAAATGCGAATGGGAATAGTCCTTATTCAAAATACCTACTACCTAAAAACATTACAATAGTTAAATAAATGTGACCAAATGCGACTAAGACCAAATGCTTCGTACCCAACTTAACGCACGTTTAAAATCATGCGGTTTCCTATTTTGCAATACCAATAGTGCACTTCAGCTATCGAATGATGTACAAAATACATATTTGATCTTAATACTGAGTTATGTAACGTACCTACTTCCCAGAGTCAGTTCACTTCTATTGATGACATTATGGTATTGGCTGGTACCGCAACTCGGTTAAATTGTGAACGAAATTGCAATTTTATTAGCACTTGCATGTAGCTTTGCTCGGGGTAGGTTGCATAAGGTTTGTCGGCGATATCATGTTTAGTACTAGTTAGTGGTATTTTGCATTGTTCTCACAGACATAGAAATGGCTAGACCACGCGAATTCATAACCTTCGCGTGTCAGAAAAACGTGAAAAACCCTGACAAAACGTCGCGGTAGTCGGCGCTAACTGGCAGTCCGCGTGCGCCTATAGTTGCCGGACGTCCGTAAAAACTAATAAAATGCCTCGTTGCGTGATTGATTAGTAACTGCAAAATCCCAAAAAATTCGAGCACCTAAAGGCAGGAACATATTTTCCGTGGCTGTGACGTCACAGTAGGTATTAAAAAGTCGGCACGCTCGGTTTCAATACAAATCGAGGTACATGTGACGTCTACCTATATACATATATGTCTGTGATTGTTTTTAAGCTTAACAGTAAATATGACATCAGAAAGACAGTTGTAAACAGTGACTGCGGTAATGTTACCACAAATTCAATGAAGCTTTTGAAGTTTTAATCGTTATTTTATATATCTTATCCCCCGCAGCGTATAGTAATTTCATTGTTACGATAGACATAACAATATTGTCAGCGCTGCAGCGGTTTTTTATATTTTATTACCTAATGTAACTGCATGTTTATTTATTTACTAGGAACACGAACAGCATTACACACTAATAAACTATGTAAAAAATAACTAGTATACAAATAATTTTGCCGTCTTGTGTGAATGCCAATTATACTCGTAGGTGTACACAACAATGGCCAAAAATCATGGTCTGTCTGTCTGTTACGCTTTCACGCCTAAACCGCTGAACCGATATTGATGAATTTTGGTATAGCTATATAAGGTACCTTGGGGAAGGACATAGGCTACTTGATCCCCATATTCCCACGAGATCGGGACTTACGCGGGTAAAACCGTGGGACGCAGCTAGTCAGATATAATGATAATAAGAACTTAAAACATAGTAATGTTTGTATGGGGTACGTTTAATATGACGTAGTTTACGTTACTTTATTCTATAAATAAACTAAACGTTATTATAGGCGGGGTTCAATGTATTTGATTTTATTTAACTTTAAATAAGTTATAGAAATAAGATATAGAACGAAACGAAATAAGATATAGAAATCTGCAATAAATACCAGGCTGACATAAACAGATAGAGCTTTTAATAAGGTCGAAACGTGACCAAACTTAGCGGTTATCGAAAACACATCAATGTTGTAGGTACTTTGTAAAACACATCAACACATTAAAAAAAAGCTTACATTGATTTATTTGCATTAGGTAATATTCTAATTTTGGACCTAACGGCACACTAACGGCTTTCTCTACCAAGTTTGGCGGAGTTTGCAAGTCACGAAGAGTTAGTGCTTGCGTACAATACCTAGACTAGACAATACCAATAGCTTATGTATGTGAGTACAAAGGATTAGGTACTGGGAGAACATAAGTCAACTCGTGAATTGGACTATTGGGTTTATTGACATAATCCCCACTAAAAGGTCCCCCCCACCAGTTTGGATTGCATCTTTATTGCAGAACTCGTAATTTTAACCCTCCCCGTAGTTTTATTTCATTCAGTACAATTTAATAAAGTTTTTTTTAATATTTTGGGTTACGTACTTATTGGGTGCCTGGAAGAGATCGTTCTTTGGCAAAAGGCAAGATGTATCATATTTTTATTGAAAAAAAAAAGTTAACGCAATAACATTTCAAAACTTATTTGAAAACTATTAGAACAACATAACAGCAAAGAGTTCGATACGACGCGCGACGGTAAGGTTCTTAAACAATTTAAAAAAAAAGACAAAAGGTTTTTTAATCGCGGACTCGCGGATGGAACGAAGCTCCAAGCAAAAAAAAAAAATTTATCCGTTACAACTTTTGGTCTTAATTTTTTCCGTCTAGCCCTTCGCAACGCGCGATAAGGAACTTCGTTCCAATAAATATTCGTTTATTTTTTTTTATCTGTTAAAATTTCAACTGTCTAGGTATCACGGTTCATGAGATAAAGCCTGGTGACAGACGGACCGACGACAGACGGATACACAGACAGCGGTGTCTCAGTAATACTAATAGGGTCCCGTTTTTAACCTTTGGGAACCCTAAAAAGTACCACATAACAACGTACATATCCTAACCTCACCGCTTACTTCTTTAAAAAGGGTCTTGTTTTATTCTTTGGGTGCGGAACTCTAAATAGGTAAAGCACCATTTCCAAAGTTATTTTAAAAAGTACCAGGACAACATAACAAGCTCAGAGTTCGATTCGAACCTCACCGCTAATTCAGTTAGTTGTAAGTTGTAACTATAAATGCAACGTCATTGCAAAATTCGGCACAGTTCACAGGTCGCGCTAATATAATGTAAAGTTACCCATTTATTATGTAAGTTGACATTACATTGTATGGTTTCAGTTATGCAGTAAGTATGCGACAACTCATCTCTAGTTAGAGATATTGTGGGGTCACTCAGACGAGCGGGTTTTGTTTGTAGTTAAAGAAAAAAAATGCGTTATTCTATTTTTGAAGTGTAAACTTCTTTTAGCGCGTTACGCATATTTTTAGATGCGATAAAACCTCTGGACTCGCGACACCGTTACCGAGACGCAGCTATAGTGTGTGCATATAATATGTACATGCATATATGCACAATTGCACACACTATAGCTGCGATAAGTTTTCATTTTTGTCGGCACTCTCGGAGTGCTGTTTTTTGTGTGCTTAAACCTGCACTGGGCCTTCATATAAATATGAAAGCCCAGACGGCCCGACGCCGGTAGACTAATTAGTTAAGTCATTGCTCCCTGATTAAGAAAAGATTCGTTGTTGGTTAGAATCCCGCTCAGCGTCAATCGTGCATTGTGTTTTTGCAGAAGTATTTTTCCTTTAAAAAAATCTAAAAAATAGGTTAGGTAATTCTTACAGGCATACGACTCACACAATTAATAAAAACATAAGTAATAGACACAACAAAATAAACAATTGATTTGAATAATTTGAAGTAATACTTTTTAAAAATCTGTACCCGTTGGAAACACTATGAAAATAAATCAATAATAATCGAAAGAAAAAAAAATTAAAGCAAAACCTAACCCTACCTTTCGTCTTTCTTCGCTTCTTGTCCATCCAAAGGTTGCCTGGAAAAGATCGCTTTAAGCGATAAGGCTACCCATTGTGCCACCTAGATTTAAGTTGTTTTTCTTTAAATTGTATAAATTTAATTTTGGTTAGCGGACTTGGGCATCAAATTTTAAAATCGCTTCTATCTTCCGAAAGGGCAGATTTCTTGGTGTCAGGTGAGAGGCAAAGAGCTATAATACTACAATTAGGGTATAGAACCGGGAAATCCCGGTTCTTTTGCTGTTTAAAAGAACCGGGAAATCCCGGGAATAAAAATCTGAGAACCGGGATTTTTGGGATTTTCGGCAAAAATATATTTCGTGTTGTGGAAAGCAAAAATCATGTATTTTTTACTATTTTTACACTGAATTCTTATTTTCTAACTTGTTTTTATATTTAAAGTATATTTAAGTACTAATTGATTTACTTTATTTTTTATGATTTGTCTGATTTTAGCTAGATTTTATGCCAGATAGGTGATTGATGATGAGAGACTACGCAATTATGTGATTTTAGAATTTGATTTTGTCTAGCTAATGTTAATAGAGACTTAATCTTTGTTAAATTATACTTTGTGATTAAATTATAAACCATTTAAACCATTTATTTTCCATAGACACATAGAGATACAATCAGTTAATTGATTATTGATTTATGACGTAAAAACCGGCCAAGTACGAGTTAGACTCGCGCACAAAAGGTTCCGTTCCATTATCACAATTGGGTACGGAACTCTAAAATGAACACTGGACCAATCGAAATTCGTAATAATTTCTACTACCGGCGCGAGTATATTACTAGATGGCGCTAGTGGTAAAAATAAATCACACTAATGTTGTTGTTGTTGATATAGCGGCAACGGAAAAACATCATGTATAAAAACTTTATTGTCTAGCTATCATGAGATACAGCCTGGTGACAGACAGATGGACAGTGGAGTCTTAGTAAAAGAGTCCCGTGTTTACCTTTGGGATACGGAAACCTATAAAACATTATTTTTTTCATACAAAAAAAATGCAGCTAAATATAACATCGTACAGATGTTACAAAGCAAATCTTAAAGCATCTTACAGAGGTTTATACAAAATCCCGAAAGTACCGAAAATCCCGGGAAATCCCGGTTCTTTCTTAGGCTGGTACCGAAAATCCCGGTTCTCAAAAAAGTTCCCGGTTCTCGATACCCTAACTACAATACATTACAAAACAAATAAATAAAAACGAAACATAATATGAGCAAAACCAATGAATATTTAAGTTTTCTTGTAGAACATTTTCTCATTGCTTAAATGAGCTCTAGCGATTGCCATTCAAAATAAGAAATTTCAAATATTATGTTGTCAAAGTCCGCTGATTTCCCGTTTCGACCCACTGTGCAGTGTGCGCCGCTATAGGGTAAAAAGACGCTCGTCTGAAGCCTCTACTTTGCATAAGGGGTCAAATCTCCAAACAATGAGAAACTATAAGATAATGTTTAATAATTATTTCATTTGGTTTACATTACTTATACAAACATCGACTTGTTGTTATTGTAATTTGAAGTTTATCTCCAAGGGCATAAGGTAGCATTTTGTTAAGTTCCTTATTATGTGAAGATTTGATTTTATTGCTATGTATAGGTATAATGTGTAGTATATCCGCTGTAAAGTAACCCATAATACAAGTCTAGTGCTTCGTCGTAAACGTCGTGCAATATTTATTTATTTAAATTTATTTTATTTTTATAGGTAGGTACATTTTTTAATACACTGTAGATGAGCTTTTGACCACTATCTCACCTGATGGAAATATTGAAATGGGGCTCCCATACAACAAACGTATTTTTTTTGTGATATAGGACCCCTCGTGCGCGAGGCCGATTCGCACTTGGCCGCTTTTTTTTATTACTTTTTAAAAACTTATGTTAGTTATTACAAAATTATGTATACTTATAGCTTACCTAAGTATGTGCCAAGATTCAGACTTGGCCGGCCTTATTATTTTTTTAAAAACTTAAATTAGTTTTTCAAAATTATGTATAGGTTGGTACTTATATCTTACCTAAGTAAGTAAGTGTCAAGATTCACACTTGGCCGGTCTTATTTATTACTTTTTAAAAACTCAGGTTTGTTATTTCAAAATTATGCATACCTACTTATAGCTTACCTAAGTAAGTGTCAAGATTCAGACTTAGCCGGCCTTATTATTTTTTTAAAAACTTAGGTTACTTATTTCAAAATACCTATACTTCTAGGTTACTCAAGTAAGTAAGTGCGAAAGTTAAGCAACATTCGTGGTAACTTAGAACGTGACAAATGTATTAAAGTTACTATTATTTGTTATTATGTTGAACAAAACTCTAACATGAGAGCTTATTTCATGATTTTAAGTTAAACTTCGTAATTACTTAGTACATATCGGTTAACTAAAGCTGGCACGAATACACGTTTATAGATACTACATAAAAAAAACATTAAAAAAGTATATCTACCTAAAGTAACTTAGGTACTACTTGAATATATGTTTTAAATGACACATGAAAGGTTGACCACCATTTAGCCACTATAATAATTAATTAAATATGATATAAATAAGTACCAAGTTCCTGGTTGCATCCCTTTTCGAAACCGAATAATTTGGGGTCCGGGAGAGCCCAAATTATTTGGGGTCGGCAAAGTAGGTAAGTCATTATTGACCATACTTTTTGCAAATAGATTTAACAATATTTTTACGGTCGGCCGCCTGCCTGACACCAGCCCTCCTAGGGACGAAGCAGTTAATCCGGCACCTCGAGGGAAGTACCTAGACCTACTTAAGGTTTGGTAGTCTCCCTCAGGTTCCTTAGTCGCCTTTTACGACACTCACGGGGAGAGATAGGGCAACCCACAGACATACATACCTATAGTAGACATCACATGTACCTCCATTTGTATTGAAACCGAGCGTGCCGAGTTTTTAATACCTACTGTGACGTCACAGCCACAAAAAATATGTTCCTGTCTTTAGGTGATCGACTTTTTTGGGATTATGCAGTTACTAATCACGCAACAAGACACACAACAAGGCATTTTATTAGTTTTTACGGACGTCCGGCCAATATAGAGCCCCGCAGACTGACAGTTAACGCCGACTACCGCGACGTTTTGTCAGGGTTTTTCACGTTTTTCTGATACACGAAGGACATGAATTGGCGTGGTCTAGCTATATGTATGGCTGTGGGGCAACCCTATTCTATGGCGGGGCTAAACGTCAAGTGAGGCAGGTCCGGGGGCTATACGACACTATAACCAAACACTAATAAATAAATAAAGTACGACAAAACATCCCAAACCCACTAACAAAATCAACTCCAAAAAGAAAATAGAAAAATGTATATCAATTACTAAAGTTTTTCCCCATACAATCGTTAGGTTGCGCAAGCGCTGGGTAATTGCTTATTGTAGTCAGTTCTGTAGTTCGATTCACATGTGCTTTATCGCTTAGACAATAGACGTTAATCTACTAAGTATCCTTGACATGTTACCAGTTTTTTGGTCATTGAAGATGGTAGATAAGACGCCAGGACAACATTTTTCGGGAATTTTCTGTCTTTGTTAACAAAATGGCGGTAAATGCTGTGCTATTGTGTTTTGAGGAAGTATTTTGTTTTGTGATTCTTTGGATTTTTGTTAGGGTTCCGTAAAGGAACGAAAATGGGGATCTTTTTACTAAGACTCCACTGCTCGCTATACATACTAATCTTTACAGGGTATCCTTGACATGAAACAGTTTTTTTGTCATTGAAGATGGTAGATGAGACGCTAGGACAACATATTTCGGGAATTTTCTGTCTTTGTTAACAAAATGGCGGTAAATGCTGTGCTATTGTGTTTTGAAGAAGTGTTTTGTTTTGTGATTCTTTGGATTTTTGTTTGTTTGTTAGGGATTCGTAGCTAAGGAACGAAAATGGGGATCTTTTTACTAAGACTCCACTGACTGGTATAGACGTTAATCTATACAAGGTATCCTTGTCATGTTACCAGTTTTTTGGTCATTGAAGTTGTCAGATAAGACGTCAGGACAACATTTTTCGGGAATTTTCTCTCTTTGTTTACAAAATGGCGGTAAATACCTACTGTGCTGCTGTGCTGTTTTGTGGAAGTGTTTTGTTTTGTGATTCTTTGGATGTTTGTTTGTTTGTTAAGGTTCCGTAGCTTAAGGGTAAAATCGGTATCATGTTTTTTTATTATGGCGGCATAATTTGTAGGTACCGAACCCTTGACACGCGAGTTCGACTCGCATTTGACCGATTTTCAATGCATTGTACTTAATTGTAAGAGTTATTCATTCAAAATTAAACATTTTTTAATAATGATTTCTAAATGCTAAGCGATGTTAAGTACTTAAGTCGGTTCAGCCATTATGAAGTTAGGATCAGAACTCAGAAAATGTTACCACCTATACTTACCACCTGGTGGATAATATAGCTGCTACATAGAGAAAAGGCCAGTCGTTTTTCTTAAAATATTCAGCCTAAAATACCAGGCAACCATAAATTGTAAAGACAATAAATCTTCTAAAAGACAATCTTTGACAGGTAACATTTCTGTGTTTCCAGATGGTGCGGTGGTGTAGCCTGCTGGCGCTCTGCGCGGTCGTCGCCAGCGTTGCCGCAGCCGACTCCGGCTCCAGATTTCGTAAGTATCTCGCGTTTCATGAGAGCCTAGTACTCACAGTTTTATAAAAAGACAAATTGAGGTTTTTCCAACAGTCATAGATAGATAGATAGATTTATTTATTATTTATTTATTTATTATTTATTTGCACAACTTAAGTACAGAATCACAAAAGCTTAAAAAAAAAATAGAAAATTGTACAAATGGGCGGCCTTATCGCTAAAAGCGATTTCTTCCAGGCAACCTTAGGATGGAGTTGAACTGTTTAGCTTGAAACGGTAGGTTATGCATGAAAAATAAAATAAACATAAAAGGGTTCTAGATATTTTTAGGTATAAAAAAGATATTGGTCAATAAATGTCTATATCCTTGCGAGAAGGTTTCGTGCGTTACTAACATCGCTCTTACGATGAAGAAAAACATCGTGAGGAAACCATGAAATCATGAGCCTAATACTCACAGCTTTATAAACAGACAAATATAGGTCTTTCCAACAGTCATAAAAGGGTTCTAGATGTTTTTTTTAGCAGTAAATTATGACTAATACTAATTAGTAGTCGTAAAAGATTTATTAGTGAGTATTATAGTTAGTACGTAAAAAAACGTCCTTAGCCGCTCTAGCTATTGTGCTATACCGGTCTTAATAGGTCGTTACGTCCTATAATTAAAGTTAATAAAGATTTTTTAAGATAAAAAACACAAATGCATGCATGTCAGACTGTGTTTCGACATGTATGACAGTTTACACAGATTAATTGACAGTTAGTGTGTCAATAATCAATTATATTTTAATGAAATAAAGATAAATTAAAGTCAACCTTTTTTATAACCTTTACCAGCACGCGAAGGCTTATAATGGTAATCAAAACGATTTTGATAATTATATAGTTAATCTAACTGTGAGTACTAATAAAATTAAAAATTATAGGTATTTTGCATTTTACTGAATTATTGTTGGTTTTTGAAATTATACTTTTCAAAATTCTGCCCCCGACAGGATTTGCATCTGCAAACCTTATAAAATCCGTTAATGCTATTTTCGATTGCGCCACAGGTGCCTATCTCATCGGGATGAACATAGGGATTGCATTCCTTCATGTTTTCGACTGAGGCACGTTTTGGTTATAATCCTGTCGGTTGCAGAATTTAAAAAAAACATTTTTTCAAAAAACTAATTTATCAAGTGTAGGAAACACTTTATATATAAAATTTGTTTATTATTTTTTATACTGAAATTGATAGTTCTTATAAGGTTTGTCTAAAGCTTTTATTTGTATTTTAACAAAAAAAATGTGTTTATTAATGATATTAATCAAAACAAAATCACATATAATTTATTAACCAAATTAATAACTATTAGTATTTAACATTATTTAAGTATTTTCCATATTTACTCATTAAAAATAATAATACCTACTAAAACGGGAACTAACATTGACTGAGTAATGGACAAAATCTACATTTTTAATTTTATGGGAACCTGAACTTTACCTAACTTCAAAAAATTCAAGATCATTTAGTCATTGTTTTAAAAACTTACTCACTTATTATGTGACCGGAAGTATTTAATAAATGCTATATAATGCTAAATAATTAACTTAGTATGCAAATAATTTTATCGTCATAGTCATCATATTCATTTTTGTAACCACTTAATGAGGTATTGCAAAGGTATTCGCAAATTTTATTATAATTAACATAGATTATGTTATCATGATTAAATAATAATTATATTAAATGACAGCTTAGGGTCGGTACAATATGCCTTGACTTGACACTTCCCCCTTTTTACACAAAGTAAGTCTAAGAATAAACCTAAGTTTAAGCTCGTATTTTTACTTTAAGTGCTTAAGCCTGCGCTGGGAGTTCATTAAAATATTCAAAAGGAAAAATACATTTACGAAAACACAACGCTGAGCGGTATTCGAACCAACAACGCAAATTTACTCAATCTGGGAGTAACGAATTAACTAATCAGCGTTGTGTTTATTTATGCGTTGTGTTGTGTTGTTTGTATTTTCCTCTAAAATATTTCTAGTTTAAGGGGAAAGTCTTCCTATTCTTTTCTTCATACAAACTTTACAAACGTAGTCGACTGTTTTCTCCCTGGATAAAGATATCAGAGAAAATTTGTTTATGGCATAAAACCTATATCAGCTATGGCCATTTTTATTTCTATTCTAATTAGACAAAAGTAATATAAAAACGTAAGGGTATGGCATGAGTCATGATGAGAGATATAGGTTTTATGGCATAAACATATTTGCTCTAATGTCTAATCCAGGGAGGAAGCAGTCGACTACGTTTTTATGGAGAACGAGTAGGTATACTTTCCTCTTAAGATAGGCTAGGCTTCAGGTAGACGAGAAAAATGTTAAAGTGTAATAAATCTTCAGAGATTTTTAAACTATGGTTTATGTTAAGACTTTCTATAATAAAGGGGTAGGTATGACTTTTAACATGTCAATGAAGTTATGTGACCAAGATATCAAAATTTAAGATTTGTAAAAGCAAAATAACACTTCTATGTGTCCTTTTTTATCTATGACCTTATTACTACCTAATACTGACTAATTTTACGACAAACTAACACTAAATAATCTGACATTACAGAACCAAGAAAACCAAGAACTCGAAAGTGTAAGTACTTGTGTAAAATTGGACAAAACTTGACTGATTTTCGAAGATATAAACAATTATTATGATTACTCTTATAACGACAAATATACGACTTTATAACTCCTATCTTTATCCCATAACTCTTATAACTAACTCTCTTATAACTCTTATAAGACTAATTAGCTAAAAACTATTCGGTTTCTATCTTCGAAATTCCAGAATATTGTAAATTGTAATTTTTCAGCTTCTTCTTTTATAATACTCTGCCTGTAGTTAGCAGTTCTTTGTAGTCATGTCTTCTTAGTAGCTTTGCTGTAATTTTTAAGTAGTCTTTTTTGCTTTGTACTTGCACAATCTGTACATACAAATAAGTTCTCAACGGCCACCGTATTTACTACGCAGTTGGTGGCCGTTGGGAATAACCGAAAATCCTACTCCCCACTACTATTTTTAAAAGATGTTTATTTGTTTGGGTTTCAATCACATAAAAACTACTGAACTGATTGCAATGAACCTTGGCAACCAGCTGGAGATGAAACGGATGAAGCGGATGAAACCGCGGGCGCAGCTATTTTCAAATCAGTGATAATTTAAATAAAAAAAAAGAAAATGTGCTACATTTTAGACTATTTTATCACTTAAACTTGTGTATTTCACAAGTTTAAGTAGTAAAATTCACTCTAAAAAAAAATAACGCTTACCACGCTAGCAGAAAATGTAAGCGTCAATCAGTCAAGTTGTATGTATGAGTTATGCGTATTTTACGTTGAGTTACGAGGAAATAAATTAACGTGAGAGCAAAATACCTCTAAAAAGTCATATTGCATAATTTCATTAACTATTACAATGTAACTTACTGTTAAAAAATTCATACTTTCAATTAGCTTTCTAGTTTCGACGATTTGACCTCGCTCTTCGCGATTTGTATGTTAATTTCTTATGTAATTTTAACTGTACAATAATTACATACATATTTGATTATTTAACTTCAATGTATGGTTTATTTTGCTTCGAAACGACTTATAAATGGCATTTATTTATCTAAATTGCCTATTATGTTTGTTGGTTGTTTTGTAATTTCTTGTTAATTATGATATAGTACCAGGTTAGCATACTGACCAAGATGTCTGTGATCCAAAACTTAATAATCGACTAATGAATAATGAAGGAATTATCTATAATAACCTTGTCCTGACTGATGCATCAACGCACAGCCTTAACCGCTGATAGTAGAGAGGTGTAGAGAAGGGGTTCTTTTATGTAGGCATCCGATAAGAAAGTGTTTTTCAAAATTTCCACGGGATCATGGCTTACGCGTGTCAAACCGCGGGACACAGCTAGTGCTTTGGATACAATGTAAACTTTTGTAAATAATACCTAACTACCTACCTACACCCACATTCTTAGATAAAACTCTTACTTGACAAACTTGTAACTACCAGAATAACAGAAACATAGAAGAGATTCAAGTTTAATTTTTTTTGAATTGATTTCTTTTGAATTTAAAATTTGAATTCTGATTGAAGCAATATGTAATCTGGCGACCACTCTGGTCTAACATTAACGCTGGGTCTATCTAACTTTCAAATCCTTTGTGATTACTCCTAACTCGTGGTGTGGTAGTCTTCCATCTTGAGAGATGCTATCCTGATGAAGGCCTGGTTTCCAGCTGACCTCGCGGGCCGGCAGGCGGAAGTCGATGAGATGGTCGGAAACTTGCTGCAATGGATACAAGCTACTTTACAACAGAGGAATCGGAAAGGTTTGGATTGCGTATTGGACAGTTTTAAGTTGAACAAAGTGACACGCTTGACTTCATTTAGTTTTAAAAGGACTCTAACCAATTTTGAGAGTACTAGGGCATTATATATAACCGAAAAGAACAAGAACACAAAAAACATAACCATTCACACTCACTCTTATTTTGAAGAACTTAAAACTGTCCTATAACTTGACTGTCCAACTATACAAACTTTACGTTACTTACTTGTAAATAGAACTGTGTATTTTACACGGGTATAAAAGCATGTTTTAATATTTTACACAAAATATCTACATGTGTCGAAATCATAATATTCATAACGCATGCAGCACTTATATACTCGTATATGCTTCGGTTAACGGTAGATAGAAATTTCTTGCCAAAAACTCACTTTTCAAAACCACCTATTTTGTTTCCAGCTCGCCAGTACTACGGAGGCAAGCCTGAGAAGCCGCGACCTTTCGAAGCTGCAACATATCTGCCACCACATCCAGTGACAGGATACCCACAAGCAGGGTCACGGCCTACGCCTTCTTACAGCGAAGGCCCATCAACCAACCCTGTCTATCAACCCAGTCCAACTGTACCTGAGCAATATCCTAGTCAGCCAACATATCAACCCAGTCAGCCGCAACCGACTCAACCGCAGCCTACCCAACCTGTATACCAACCTTCTTACCCACCGAGTCAGCCAACCGAAACTCCTTATCAGCCCAGCCAGCCGTCCTACCAACCGAGCCAGCCAACCCAGCCTGAATATCAACCATCTCCTTCCCAACCTACCTACCAACCACAGCCCCAACCAGATATAACCCAGCAACCACCCTATGTCAATCCTTCCGAAGGCAGCGCATCCGCTTCATCATCAGAAACTACCATTACTGGATCTGCAGATGAAGATGAAGATCGTCACCCTCCCCATATCCATGCCATAACAGTCGACTGCGGCAAAGAAATGATGACTATAAACATAGAGTTCAACAAACCCTACAATGGCATCATTTACTCACAAGATCATTTCAATAACCCTGCTTGCGTGTACGTCAGAGAGAATTCCAACCAAGTCAAATATTCCTTTACTGTCAGCTTAAATACCTGCGGAACGAAATTCTTCAGCGACTTCCAGAACGAAGGCCAGGCTTACTTAGAGAATGTGCTAGTTTTACAAAACGAGCCAGGAATTCAGGAAGTCTGGGATCATATTCGAAGGGTCAGATGCTTGTGGGAAGGAAATTTGACTAAACAACTAGTTTCTTCTCTTAGCGTTGGTATGCTGAACCAGATTACAAGCAACTTCAGCGGTGATACAGCCATGGCTAGATTAGATATTCAAACTGGAAGAGGTCCCTTCGCTCCTGAAGCAAATGGACTAATCAAGATCGGCGAAACCATGACCCTTGTCGTATCTGTAACTGGTGACCCTGGATTTGACATCCTTGTACGAGAATGCATAGCCAGAGACTCAGAAAGCCGTCATGTGGTACCTTTGACTGACAGCAACGGTTGTGTCCTCAAGCCTAAACTATTCGGCTCCTTCCAAAAGACCAGAGACACAGGGAATACTGGAGCTTCTATCATTGCGTTTGCTTTCTTCAACGCATTCAAATTTCCTGATGAAATGGATCTGATAATTCAATGTGATGTGGAACTGTGCAAGACTGATTGCGATGTTTGCCCTAACCCAACAGGTTTGGAGCCGAAAAGGCGAAGGAGGGATATTATCCACTACGGAAACAGGACAGCTGAACCCATCACCACTATTAGCAAAGGTTTGAGAGTGGTATTCGCTGAAGATTTGCCAGAACCTAGTGGTCTTTGTGTGACACCCACGGTTGCGGTGTGGGGATCTGCTATGGTGCTTCTAGGGTCTCTAACAAGCAGTATTATCGTGTCTTATTTATGGCACCGATCTCGAGGATCGGTCAAGTTTACGTAAACTAGGCGCTTCGTCCACGATCAAGCGTCAAGCATGACACCGAGCAAAGCTCTAGTGTTGCATTAAATAGAGTCAATTTCACAAAACCAGTATTCCAGTCTTAAAATAAGTAGACTTAAGTGGCAATGAGCAGGCTGCAATGCAAAACGGAGTGTTGTGGCGACCACCCACTAGGTGGACCGATGACATTGTACAATGTCATACGCGATCGAGCTACGGGAAACAACTTTATCAACAAATAAAACAACTTTAACAAAAAGGTTGTTAAAATGACTCTAAAATGCATGCCACTAGTTTCGTAATGTAAACTCCGGTAAAGCTTCCCAAATGGGAAGACCAGGCAATTGACGAACAGGTTATTGGCTTTTGAGGCTTGTCCAGTTTCATGCTAAAGGCTTGAGGCTTGATCGATGTCGTGTCATTTTAAGTTGTAGTATTTTTAAGTACCAAGCTTGTAATTTAGAAATGTGATAAACACAATACTGCCAAGTTACAAATTAAACTTATTTATGTTTTGTTTAAGATTAGATAATAAATAAATAAAAGAGGCTTCAGTAGGTCAGTTTATTATTATTATTTCGTAAAATAATATACTATAGTCATAATAAAGTAAAGTTTTTCACTCATTGCACACACCGGGTCTTAAAACGTGGGAGCGATGCAGAGAGTATTTCGCTCTCTTCTTTCTTATTGATTTACGTAGGTATTTTCGATATTATTGTACAATTATTAATTGACTATTATAATATTTTAGTACCTGCATATTTATCTTTTAAGTAACTACCTATGTCAAAAAATTATACATCATATAGATTACGTCAACAACCACTAATTACTATTTGCTACAACTTGTCGAGATCTTCTATTGGAGCAGATGATATTTTAATAAAAAGGCGTCTCAGCGGAAACTTGTTGTAATCTTTGTGTAAATATAGTAACATAGAGTTTTCTGTTTTTGCGATGTTGGATTGAAATCAAACTCATTTTTCGGTTTTAATCGCGTGGTATTTATAATTTTAGCATTGTTTCCATGCAATGCATAGCATTGTTTCGTTTCGAGAACTTCACAGATTCTTTTTCAGGATTGACAGACACCTCAATCAAACCACCACCTCCTCCTCCTTCACCTTCTATCCTTTCAATCGTGAGAAAGAGACCTGTAAAGGTCTCGAAACGTTTAGCATTGAAACAATGATAAAATTAATAAGCACCACGAAATTAAAATCGAAAAATTAAGTTTTTTTTAAATATAGTAAGGAATAAATACAATAACTGTATAAATAAAATCTTATTTAATAAACCGTACTTACTTTTAAATGTAATTGTCTCGATTATTTTTTTAACCATTACCAATAAATGCCTATCCAATTCCACCCCAATGCCACCCGCCACCCCGGTGGCAGAAGGAGAGACCTCAAAGTAGCAATGTAGGCCGCGGCAGATAGGAAAGACCCAAGAAATAATGGCTTGACGTCGTAAGGGCTAACATAAAAGTAGGAAAGCGGACCCCGGGCTCCCGAGAGGGATGCAACCGGGAACATCGTGAGTCGTGTTCCACGTTAGAGCGCTTTGCCACTTACCATCTTGTAGACATGTGCGGTTATTAAAATTCTCTCTCACTATCTCACCCGATGAGAAGAAATGATAATGGTCTAAAACGTAGCATGTTCATCTGGAAGAACAAAGACAGCAGTGGAACAAGATTTCACCCAACTTCTTTAGTGGCTGTACCGGCCTACGTGTCGGAACACGGACGCATCCACGTGACGCTACGCTTTATACCGGTGGGTGGTACGAGCCGCGGCCGAACCCTTCCATTAAGAACCCCTTTTGGTCGCCTTTTATACGGGTAGAGGATACCGTAGCCATATTCCTTTAGTCTTACAGTTTGGCTTCAGGGTCTAAACTCTAAACAGTTACTGAAGAGCTACTGAAAAATGCGCTCCATGATAACTATGAGTTTACTTACACGTATCATAGCACTACAAGTGTCACGTAGATATTTTTATTTCGCAGATTATTACAATAAAATGTAATAATGTTTTGATAAAATGTATTAGGTTGATGTAAGTTGCGTCGAGACGGTTGTCAAAGAAAACTTAGTCGCGTCACAGTTCATTGGTAGACAGAGGGTAAAGTCTCTTAAGAGATTTTCAGGGGACTGTTTCAAGGGCGAACTTCTCGAAAACCGAGTGAGATGGTCTGGCCACATCCAACGAAATACCGACCACATAGTGAAAACTGCCTCACACCTCCCCGGACATCCAAAGGGAAAGAGGACGGCCAAAGTGTAGGTACGTGGTGGTCCAATTTCTTGAAAGACCTTAGAAACTTAAATATAGACTCTATCAGACAGAGAGCGGTCAAGTGTCCAAGCGGTAATAGATGTCTGAGTATACAGGGTATTTGGTGGAGGGTTAGACAAACTTGGTGGACGTATAGGTGGACCTATTTCTAAAATACAATTTGAAGGAAAATACCCTAACTCTTCACAAAAAAAATATGATTATTTTTGTGATTATCTATTTTTTTTCCCCAAATTTTACCTCATTACCCCTACAACTTTTTTTGATTTTAGTCCTAGATGTATCCTTGATCTATTGAAGGCATTGTTAATCCAAAAAAATGAGAAAATAGTTAGTTATGGGCTCTCAAAGTTAAGAAAATAAAAAAATAATGTCCAAAAGGTCAACTAAACATAATTCTAAAATAAAAACTAATAGTGATCGAGGAGTTCAAATACTCTTAAAAACTGCTCTAGACATCCCTTATTACAACGGTGTATACAATGTAGCATAAAAATCTACCAACTTGTCAAAAACAAGGCTAATGGGGAAAATGGAGTGAAAATTCAAAGGAAAAATTACACATTTGATTTTTTTTTTTACGAATTTGTTCAAAAACATCTCCCCTATTTCCAATACATAATGTGCGAAACAGGTAGAGCCCATAAAATAATAGAGAGCTCCTAGACAGATCGTTCCCAACTAGAGAGTTCACAAACTCGTGGATTAGATGACTTGGCCCCATTTCATGGGCTCTACCTGTCGCGCACATTATGTATTGGAAATAGGGGAGATGATGATACGCTAGCAGCTGAAAAAAAACGTGAAATTTTTTGAGTGCGTAGATATTTTTCCTTAAAACATTTTTCTAAATATTTTTTCTTTATTAACCAGTTGTCTCACTGTTAAACTCCACTGTACACAGTTTAACTGATACGGTTACTATATTTGTTTGTGTTATTTAGAGAGGATTCTAGTAGTATTTATTAATAGGGTAGCTTCTCCTTGTTGGGGCCACATTTTGTAACTGTTTCTGAATCTATATTTATAAAATGCTTTGCCTTGAGTGACTGAATGACTGATTGATATATCAACGCATAGCCTAAACCCGCTGATAGTAGAGAGGTGAAATTTTAATGTGGCGAGTCTGTTATTTATATTTTTGTGGGCTTCCGATAAGGAAGGATTTTTGAAAATTGGGATGGGTGAAACCGCGGGACTCAGCTAGTTATAGATAATTTTAATATCAGACCATACAATTTTTTAATGGTAGGTACTAAAAATGTACAATCAAAATATCAACATGAACCAGCACATAAGAGAAAGATACGGGTTCCTAAAAAAGTCGCTCGAGGTGTGTCCTCGTGTGGTCTAGATCTAAAGGTCTAGATGGAATAGACGTTCGGGTATTGACCTAAAGACGCGAGTACAAGCCTCGCCACGAGTAAAATTTTGAAGACGTGTTTTTCCGCTAAAATATTTTTAGTAGAACTGAATAGAACAAAGAAACTAATTACGAAATATTAAGCACTTTTTAATTAAGTAGGTAGAAAATTGAAACCAAATGTTTGAAATACTTATTAAGGGCCCATATAACCAGAATTGCGTGAGCGCTAGCGAATTTCAGGTGTGTTAATGAAGGACGTAAGATGATAGTACGTAAAATTTTAGAGCGTAAATTCAAACAATTGGTAATTAAACGATAATTAAACATTAATTTTGAATTTCAAATCAACGGAGCCCTGCATTGAACTAAGTTCATCTACAAAGTTTTATTAGTACAAGTTAAATATTGACTGACAAAAACTATTTATTTGTAAAATTTAGAGGGAAGTTTATGATTTTATTCTATCGATAAAATTTTCTGTAATCGTATTTTCACAAAAATCAGGACCTAGTAAATATCCTCAACTTTAATAAGTATTGTTTTCAAAACTGATGGTAAAAATAAATTTTAGAATTAACCATCCGAAAAAAATCAGCACGATCAGATAAATAGGGAACATGATATTTTAGTGTTAGTATCAGGAGTTGTGTCAATCAAACATGACATGGACACTGCAATTACATTACACTTAAATTGATAACAATGCTCATGAAAATAGAGAGTTTATGGACTATTCACACGGTGCTCCATTCCAAGTTATTCTCTCCTTCTTCTTCAGCTGCATGTATTTGCCTACTGCAGGGTATAATGTCTCTCCAACATCTCTCCACATTTTCTTATCATCGGTCTTTCTGGACCGCACTGCACCGGCACGAGTCAAGTTTGCGCATCCAATGTATGTTTTCGGTTGCATCCATAGGAGCAAGACTCCCCATACCTATATGTAGGTAGGTCGTATATATTCTATATGCAGACTTGATTATTATCATTAAAAGAAAGATAACATTTCTTATATTTATTGCTCAAACTGATGATGCTTTAAACTGATGGGTATTTAAAAAATGTTTTAAAAGTAAAACTCGAGATGGCCATTAACTGTACATGAGCCCTACCCAACTTAATGGCAGCGGGAAACGTGGCATAAAACAAATACAGTATTACCTAGATTAGAGGCAAGTATTTAGACACACATACAGATTGTGTTGTTGTTAATCAGAACTCTGATAGAAGGGAGAAAACTGTGTCTAGATCGTTAGATTATTCATTGGTACATGCGTTTAACTTCTCTTCTTAATCGACTTCAAAAAAAGGAGGAAGTGCTCAATTTGACCAAATATTTTTTCTCTTTCTTCACAATTATTAATGTTGGTTTCTATAAGTGCTCCAAAAGTTACCTGGTTTGTAGTGTCAAGTGTAATTAGGTACATCTATTTTCTTCTTTAATCGGTCTTCTCGGTTGAAAATTTAAAGTTATTAAACTTATGACATATGTATACATGCCGATCTAACTTTTAAATTTGTTTTTGAATAATTGACTTTTAGTTTTTGAAAATGACGGAAAAAGTGAAGTTATCTGAGTTTTTGATACAAGCTGGAGCGGCGATGTGTAGTAAGTTATAGTTTTGTGTTTCTTTGAGAATTTAGTAAGATTTTTTTTGTATATTAAGAAGGTGGGTACTGTTACCATTTCCATACAAATATAATACCAAAATAGAATTATGAAAAATATAATTTCTACCTTAATATCGGTATTATTCGGATTAAGATTTTTAACCCCCGACGGAAAAAAAAGGGGTGTTATATGTTTGACGTGTCTGTCTGTCTGTGTATCTGTCTGTGGCATCGTAGCTCACGAACGGATGAACCGATTTCAATGTAGTTTTTTTGGTTGATAGATGACTTTTGCGCGAGTGTTCTAGCTATGTTTGATCAAAATCGGTTCAGCCGTTCATAATATATGTTGGTTGAAGCTCGGAAAAAAAACGAATGTTTTAAATAAGCCCGAGTGCGTTATCAAATAAAAGAACATGATTTTTGTGACAAGAACATGTATGTTTCATCAAAATCGGCTCAGCCGTTCAAAGTATATGTAGGGTCAAACACGGAAATAAAAATCTAATGTTTTCAAATATACCCGAGTGGGGTATCAAATGAAAGGACGTTACTTTTGTGACAACAATATGCATGTTTAATCAAAATCGCTCTTACAAAAAGGGTGAAATAAAAAAATTAATTTAAAAATCCCCGACTTAAAAAATGTTCCAAGTTTAAACAAAACTAAACTTTAAAAAGGCAAATATTATAATAAGCCAAAAACAAATTTCATGTCTTTGAATAGGTATGTGGTAACCTTACGTTCCCGCGTCGGGTGACGCGGGAATGTCACAGAAGTTGATGGTTACCGACCCGTGCTTATAGTACATACCTATTCAGAGACACAAAATTTGTTTTTGGCTTATTATTTTTGCCGTTTTAAAGTTTAGTTTTGTTTTAACTTGGAAGATTTTTTAAGTCGGGGATTTTTAAATTTTTAATTTAATTTTTTTATTTCACCCTTTTTGTAAGAGCGATTTTGAATAAACATGCATATTGTTGTCACAAAAGTAACGTCCTTTCATTTGATACCCCACTCGGGTATATTTGAAAACATTAGATTTTTATTTCCGTGTTTGACCCTACATATACTTTGAACGGCTGAGCCGATTTTGATGAAACATGCATGTTCTTGTCACAAAAATCATGTTCTTTTATTTGATACCGCACTCGGGCATATTTAAAACATTCGTTTTTTTTTCCGAGCTTCAACCAACATATATTATGAACGGCTGAACCGATTTTGATCAAACATAGCTAGAACAATCGCGCAAAAGTCATCTATCAACCAAAAAAACTACATTGAAATCGGTTCATCCGTTCGTGAGCTACGATGCCACAGACAGATACACAGACAGACAGACACGTCAAACATATAACACCCCTTTTTATTGTAACATATAACACCCCTTATAAAAATATTAAAAAATGTTCCAAGTTAACTTGGAACATTTTTTAATATTTTTATATATCCATATCGTTCATTTTTACAGCGTAAATTACTAGTTTACATCTCATTTGTTTTATATTATTCCCAATAAAAAGTAATTTACGCTGTAAAAATGAACAAAATTACCTCCGTTTTATTTCATTTCGAATAAATATTTTGGAAAACCTTGTGGTGGGGGCCCTGTAAAAATAAAATCTTAATCCGAATAATACTGATATTAGGGGAGAAAACAAAAATTTTCATAATTCTATTTTGGTATTATGTTTGTATGGAAATAGTAACAGTACCCACCTTCTTAACATAAACGTTTAGATTCTTTATAGATAGGTAGATCGATTTTTAGGAACAGATCATTTACAATTTAAATAAACCCGGTCAAGTGCGAGACTCGCGCACGAAGGGTTCCGTTCCGTACCTAATTGTGATAGTGGTACGGAACCCTTCGTGCGCGAGGTTCGCACTGGGCCGAGTTTTACCATTTGAGTAAGGAACCCTTATAAGCAAATAAAATGTTGGGTCTTTGAAGTCTGAATTATATTCTACGTAAAACTACTTCAGAGACTGGCTTTTTATTTGACTTCGCTTTCAGATTTAAAGCCACTTTATAAATACAATAAACTTTATTTACTTGTTTAATATTAAGTCTAAAAAATAGATAGAAATCATTTTACATTTAGTTTTTTACTTCAATTAAAATAGATAGGTATACGTAATATCTATAACCCCTTTCCTCTCTTTTCCAGTATGTTTTCTCGCCATCCAAACCGGCCTAGTAATAGCATGGCCATCCTTCACGACCGCGATCTTCAAATCCAACTCGACAGTCTTATCACAGCCCATGGACTCGCTTCAGATCTCACTCTTGGGCAGTCTGCCTAATATCGGAGGGCTGCTGGTTTGTCCGTTTTGCAGCTATGCCTTTAACAAGTTCGGCAGGAAGAAAGCCACGATGTTGTTTGGTCTACCTTATTTGGTGAGTAGGTATAGAATACTATGTAGACTTAAGCGCTGTAAAGCAAGGATATGTGGTAGGTGGCTTAACAGCGAGGTTGTCGTTAGCTCCTCTTCGAGGAACGAGTGGTGAGCGGCTTCATTGCTCCGGTACCAGTCTGGACAATCTGGTAGTGTCACTTTGGCACGTGGTACCTCTCCTTATAGAGAACCGCACACTGGCGTTTGGGGACACGATCTGTCCATAACAGAACCCTGATGGTTGCTCCTGGGAGTGACCTGATGGTACAGCGGACACCTCGATTTATACCCAAAGTGGTCATAGTTGGGGACGCTACAACATACCCAAAGTGGTCATAGTTGGGGCCGCTATAAAATACCTATAAAAATGGGCTTAGTCCATGCTGCGAAGCGAGGTCATTATTGTGTCAATTATCTAATAATCTATTTTGTAGATTGAAATAATCGTATGAAGTGACATCGGCATAAGGCCGTATGTCTATGAAAACAGTCGTTGGATGATCAACTGACACAAAAGACCACCCACACACTCCACCACACTCTTCAAATATTAGCGGTTTAGGTTGTGCGTTTTGTCCATTGTTCAGTCAGGACAATTAACGCATTTTATTTAGATGTAGTCGGGACAAAGCATTCTATTTGGATCATTCTACATACATTGATTATTCTATATTCTACATTATTTTTCGTGTTACATTCTCAAGGTTAGTAGATTAGTAACCTTGAGAATGTAACACGCGTGTATGTGGGCGTGTAGGTGGACCTATTTGTAAAATACAAAAATCATATTTCAAAAGTAATTTAAAAAAAAAATGTGTATTTTTCCTTTGAATTTTCACTCCATTTTCCCCATAAGCCTTATTTTTGACAAGGTGGTACATTTTTATGCTACATGGAATACACCGTTGTAACAAGGGATGTCAAGAGCAGTTTTAAGAGTATTTGAACTCCTCGATCACTATTAGTTTTTTTTAAATGATGTTTAGTTGACCTTTCGGAAAACATTTTTTTATTTTCTTAACTTCAACTAATTATTTTCTCATTATTTTGGATTAACAATGCCTTCGATAGATCAAGGATACATCTGGGACCAAAATCGAATAAAAAGTTTAAGCGAAAACATGTACAAAAAAAGTTGTAAGGGTAAAGAGGTAAAATTTGGGAAAATAATAAATCACAAATATAATCATTAAAAAAAATGTAAAGAGTTAGGGTCTTTTCCTTCAAATTGTATTTCACAAATAGGTCCACCTACACGCCCACCAAGTTTGTCTAACCCTTCACCAAAACAGGGTGTTTGGTGAAGAGTTCTTATAATATAGCTCACTTATTGATAAAAACTACTGTATTTTTTTATGTAAATTATGTAAGAACTTTGATTAATAAACTACTATACATTTTTATAGTCTATAGAAAACATCGCAAAAACTTAGGACTTTGTTGACTTTTCTCTAAGACGTAATCAACATTTTATTTTTAGGGTTCCGTACCCAAAGGGTAAAAACGGGACCCTATTACTGAGACTTCGCTGTCTGTCTGTCCGTCCGTCCGTCCGTCCGTCTGTCCGTCTGTCCGTCTGTCACCAGGCTGTATCTCATGAACCGTAATAGCTAGAAGGTTGAAATTTTCACAGAAGATGTATTTCGGTAGCCGCTACAACAACAAATACTAAAAACAAAATAAAACAATTATTTAAAAGGGGCTCCCATACAACAAACGTGTTTCAAAAACTACAAGGCAATTCTAGTACGATGTGAGGTCGCTTCTGATTGGTGGAGTCAAATCGAGTTGGTCATGGAATTCAAAATGGCTGCCCTATCTGTAAATATACTAGTCTGCCTTCACTGACCAAAGAGTTTCTTATAAGTTTCAGATTTTCTTTGAATCAAAGATGTTTTAAACCATTTTAGGGTTGCGATAGTGGTACGGAACCCTTCGTGAGCGAGTTTCGCACTTGGCCGGGTTTTTTTATTGTCCTTTGTGTTACGTTAATCAAATGTTTACGTTTGTATTTAAAACAAAACCTTATCAAGTAGGTACACCTAATTTGTCGCATCATTACAAAACTAAACACATTTTCGAACGATTGAATACCTTTTATTTATTTTTACCCAACCGACTTCCAAAAAAAGGTGGAGGTTCTCAATTCGTCGCGTATGTTTTTTTTTTTTCGAAAATAGTGGATCGTTCGAATGCAATTATCGATGTTTCGTTCGAAGAATTAAACGAAAATTATTATTTCGTTCGCAAAAATAAACGAGAGAGGTTTTGTGAAAATAGTAGTACCAAAGCAAATAAATATTAAATGGTTGTTCTTATCTTTCATATTATTAGCAATTTAAACAAGGTGTATAAATATACATCTCAAAATCTCAGGCCCTAATTATAAAGCAATAAAAGGATTGTAAAATTCAGCATTTCATATATTTTGCGTCAGTTGTGTAATAACTAATAATTATGACGAAATAGAACATTAGGTATTTACTATGTACTAGGTAAGCACATGTTTTACTAGGTACACAGATAAGATTGGTATATTTAATTTCAGGTTCAAAATCCTAGACCGACAGTAAAGTTACAGCTACGACTCTCCCTTCTAAATGATGTCACACTTTAATAATATTACTAACTGCACCCCACGGTTTCCACGCAACTCCCGATCCTTTAAAAATGCATGTTACATCCAAATATGATTGCATATTTGGATTTCTTCATATTAAATTTCACCAAAATCGGTCCAATGGTTCCGGAGATTAATTCCAATAAACATACATACATGTTATGAAGGTTACCCTTTTTAACCCCCGACGGAAAAAGAGGGGTGTTATAAGTTTGACGTGTCTGTGTGTCTGTCTGTCTGTCTGTCTGTCTGTCTGTGTATCTGTCTGTGGCATCGTAGCTCACGAACGGATGAACCGATTTGAATGTAGTTTTTTTTGTTTAATAGGTGTCTTTTGCGCGAGTGTTCTTAGCTATGTTTGATCGAAATCGGTTCAGCCGTTCATAATATATGTTGGTTGAAGCTCGGAAATAAAAACCGAATGGTTTCAAATATGCGTCGGGGGACGCGGGAATGTGTCACAGAAGTTGATGGTGACCTACCCGTGCTTATAGTACCGCGTCCCCCGACGCGGGAACGTAAGGTACCACATACCTACTCAGAGACATGAAATTTGTTTTCGGGTTATTATTTTTGTTTAAAGTTTAGTTTTGTTTTAACTTTGAAGATTTTTTAAGTCGGGGGTTTTTTAATTTTTTTTTAACTTTTTTATATAATATTAGTATAGATTAGTAATAGAGGTACACGAAAGTCTAGATGTTTGTCAGAACTTCTACTTCTCCTCTTTCTTCTTCTACTTGGTTTCTTCTTTTATTCTTATCTTAACTTCTGCGTTGCAGATATCCTGGGCCATTATCAGCGTCACTACCAGCATCCCACTGGTCCTGGTCGCTGTGACCATCGCCGGGGTCGGTATAGCTGGCCAGAACGTCGCCCTCATCTACATCGCGGAGATTTCTCATGATGCCATCAGAGGTGCTCTTACTGCTTGTTCTGGTAAGTGGTGTAGATGTAATCTTCTCATCTGCTGCTTCTCGCTCAGGAGCCTGGGCTCCGCTAAACACCAAATTATTTAGGGTTGGTGCAGTAGTAAGTCATAATGGACTATACCTTCTGCAAATAGATTTGGCAATATTTTACTGCCATGCCTGACACCAACCCTATGGGACCTAGTGACCAAGCAGAAGGAATAAATTTATCATCTTACACCGATATCGGCTGTATGGTAAAATTTTGATTCTTCGTAGATAACTGAGTCAGAGCGTAGCGGGAAACATTAATTGACTCGATCAAGCAAAGATGTAACACACAAATTACTAAAACTACTGTTTTCGAAATCGGAAGCAACTAATCTTCAACATCATACATACAAGAACACTCTGCACACGCAAACATCTTACTGACATTAATCATCATTTCATTATTGTGATCATAATTCTTTGAAGAACATGTGACTAATGATTTCTTCTTCACCTTTCAGCTACGGGATATTTCTTCGGTATCCTAGCAAGCAGTACCATGGGAGGCTACCTAACCTACATGCAAGTGGTCTATACAAACCTAACTCTCTCAGTGGTTGCGATTGGTCTCCTGATGCTGTTGAAGGAATCTCCAGTGTACCTCGTGATGGTAGGGAAAGATGATGAGGCGAAGAAGGCTATTCGGTTCTACAGAAGGATTGAATTGGAGAGCAAAGAGATTGAAGCAGAACTAGCAAAGATTAAGTTAGAGATTGATCCTAGATTGGAGAAGATGTTGGATGCTGCAGTTAATGGTAAGGAAAACTGTTGCAACTACTGCAACACAATTGCAGTAGGTGGTTAGTTTAAATGGATTATTGTAAGGAGTACGTTATCTTCTTTTAGATTCTGAAGCCGGTAATGAACTGCTAACAACAAAAGACGCCACTGATTTGCCACCACCCGAACCAGCCTGGAGATTTATCTGTGAGTTATTATATTAAACAAGCTGCTAACAAGCTAGCTGCGTCCCGCGGTTTCATCCGCGTAAGTCCCGATCCCGTGGGAATATCAGGATCAAAAGTAGCCTATGTTACTCAGGGTGAATGTAGCTTTCTAATGTTGAAAGATTTATTGCCTTACGCCTCCACTTTGCACGATCTTTAGCATCTCGCGCAGCGAGGACATTTGCACTCATGTCAAAACCCAAGAAATGCTGACGCATTTCTTGGGTTTTCCCAATCTGGCCTGTCACGGCAAATCTGCCACGGCCGGGCGGAACATTTGTTCACATGTGATTTTATCATTTTTTTTATTTCCAGTAAAATCCAAGTCCTCAAAGCGCGCTTTAGCTACGTGTCTCATCATAATGTCGCTCAGCATCATGATGGGCTGCATCGTGCTCCAAGTCTACGCAGAGCCGCTGTTTATGGAGGCAGTTCCATCCATGCATCCCAACCAGTGCGCCATTTTCTTGGCCCTCGACTTCATGGCTGCAAGTATTGTGTGCTTGTTGGCTATTGATAAGTTTGGACGGAAGGTTAGTTTTGATTTTGGTTTATTATAATTAGAACTAATTTATCGCTCCACAGCAAAGAATGAAAGAGATTGGAAAAGCCTTTGGGATTCCTTTAATCTCTTCCCCATTTCCTGTAAGATACGAACGAAAACAACGAATACGGACATACGAACGTTTGTTACGAATGACAATTCTATGTCACCGTTTCCTGGGTATTCCCTAATAGGTAATCACCTACTAGTCACCCAATAGATAGCCAGACTTATACTGGCATTCGTTATTGAACCATTTAATTGATCTCAACTGAGATATTATTCAATGAATTGAACGTATAATATTGTCTAAAAATACAGCTGCAAAAATTCAAGGTGTAAGTCACCACGCCCGCGCCGGTTGAGACTGGATTTCAAGTCGTTTCTTTCGGATCCGTTTTTATAATACAAATAGAAAATAAGAGGTAATGTTGTATCTTTTCAGGCAACCTGCATAGTAACCTCGATCCTCTCCGGAGTATGCACCCTGCTCCTCGGCACCCAACTCCAGCTCCACTGGGCCCCTCACTGGTTCACCGCGTTTCTCATCTACGCGTACAGCTTCGTCTTTACTTCTGGTGTTGCAACCATACCGTTTGTGCTGGCTGCAGAGGTCTTCTTGCCTGAGGTTTGTTCCAACTGTTTTCAATCATCAGATCATCATAATATCGCTTTATAAGCTAATAACTAATAACATCGCTCTTACGGTGAATGAAAACATCGTGAGGAAACCTACATGTGCTTGGATTTACCACGGTCCGAAAGCATGGGACATTCGCCATTCCGGAGTAGGATCTCGTGGCGTCATACTGCTTAACCCCTCTAAGAAATCACGTACAATGGCCCAATTGTGAAGCTAAGTGCGAAAAAGGCCCAGCGAAACTAACTAACTATCACCTTTTGAGCTTTATGTCGCTCTGTCTTCGGCTTGTTACATCTAGCATCTCGAGTAAACAATTTAATACGCCAATTTGTTATTTTAACTTATTCTAAAGCCTTTACAATAAGCCGAAGTATAGAAGGTTTTAATCACGTTACTCTAAACTTTTTTACTATAAGTAGGTAGGTATATTAAATACGGAAGCTAGCGCTGAGTTGGGGACCGTTTCGCAACAAATCATGTTTGTATTATGGTTTTTTTTGTTTCTGTATTTGACGGCGCCGCCGATGTAAAGCATCAGGTTGATGGACTGTCACAGTCATCAGTCAACCTAGCGAAGCGTCATCGTCGATGGTTGTTCGGGGCTGCCATCTTATCATTCTGTGATCGAGACGGGGACCGTGCACCACGCACTTGACGAATCGCTTTGTATTTCCGTCATCACGTCTTTCCTAACATAATTGAGTTGATTCCTACTGAGTAACCATTATAAATTAAGGGATGGAATAGTTACTTTGTGAATGTAGACACCAATCTATACATATAATAAAATCGTAACTTAGCGGTGTCTGTTTTTGGAAGATATAAAAAAAAGATAAATTGTAGGGGTATCTATTAACGCAGTAGAACCTATTTTTCTATTTTTCTGGTTGTCTGTTTGTCTAATTGTCTGTTTGTCTGTTTATCTGTTTGTCTGTTTGTGTGTGCCTTTGTGCCCGCTAATCTCAGAAACGGCTTATCCGATTTTAACCAAATTTGGTATGCAGATAGCTTTAGACCCCGATTAACATATAGGCTATTTTTTGTCCGGATATTTTGTCCGGTTATCCGGATAAAGTGATTTTTCTGCTTTTACTTAGTTAGTTTGAATGTTGTATTGAAGAAGTATGTTGTGTGGAATCAATACATGACTAACCGGATATCCGGTCGAAAATTAAAAAAAACCGGATATCCAGTTTTTTTTCAGGAAATTCCTAAAATACCGTATACCTTTGTCTCTCCATATATCCGGATCCTTCGGACATACGGAAATTCTTTATAATGGTTGTTTTTACCCGACTTTAAAAAAAAGAGGATCTGCTCAATTCTACCCGCATATTGTTTGAATGTGAATATGTTCAAACCGTACTCCGGCATATAAAGTCTGATTTCGATCATTCTTTTTTTATTTGGAAAGTGAGAGTCCCGAGATGGTTCCATAAATTGTTGGTAAAGATCTGATGAGAACCTTCGGAATGATGAGCAGAATAGCATCCCGCAATGCTGTAAATTACTAATTTTTGGACTTCCATCAATAGAATCGGCTTATTAAGAACAAGGTACAAATTGATGGACCACCTGAAACCACCTTCTCAAAAATTCTTCAGTGATTAAAGTTACGGTTACAATTTTGATAATTTTTAGTGGCAGTCGAAAATTCAATAAAAAGGATTTAAAAAATATAGCTGTAATGGGGCAGTTTTACTGAGTAGATGCTGATTGCATGTAGTTTACGTGGCACGATGGCAGCTGTGGATTCCGATTCGAGGGTTCCGCGTTCGAATAGGCCACCGTTCCTTAAAAAGGGAATGCGCCGGTCTGTGCGGCGCATTCCCTTTTTAAGGAACGGTGGCCTACTGAGCCGAGTGATGGCTTCCGATTCGACGGCTGCGCGTTCGAGTCACGAGTCCCGGACACGATGTTACGTTTTACCCTCCAGATGGTCGTCCACCTTGCCGTTGTGAGGGGACTCAGTAGCTGAAAGCTAGGAGGCGCACAAGGTGGGAAACCGGGCTTGCCAGGCTTCTAATCCGTAATCCCGCGTCAGCGGGCTCGGGGGTCCTTTCCGCAAGAAAGGGGCCGCATGGAAGATAACCACTATAAAAAATCACCTCAGCCTCTGGTGGTGAACTCGGTGAGGGAGGGGGGGCTTTATCACCGGCTTTGGGGACCTCGAGACGGTGGCGTGACCGTGCTGAGGGAGGGGAAACGGAGAGGGATTGTCTATCGGGCAGAGGCAGAGATGAGGCTTGGAAAGGCCGCCGTTGTCGGGTAAACCTATGGTAGGGAGCCCAACGAGAGTGGCCTGACAGTGCATAAGGTGCAGTACCCACGTAAGTAAAAAAAAGATATCATTTAGTTAAGCTACCCAACTTCAGCTTACATAACAGAAAGTCAGTTGCACTGTATGTTGGAGAGCTTATTTTTATTGTTTTGTACTTAATTCGAAGTCGGGTTTTGATTTTTTTTAATTTTCGATAAAGGCTACTTCTTATTATATATAAGTAATGCGTATAAGCATGCAACACGTTACCTACCGCTGCGCTGTGCAAAATCTACACTTAAATAGACTCTGTTATGATTCTCTTCTGTTCAGCAACAGACTTCCCTGGTCGTCCGTTCAAGTGTAGACTTTTGCTCAGCGATGGGTAGGTAGTCCGAAAAACGCTGACGAAGTCGCGGGCACAGCTAGTAGTTAATAAAACTACGATGATTGTAAATGGACACCATTATTTTATATCCCGCGCCCATCTACCTTCTTAGTCCTACAGTATGAGTTCTGATGAAGGCCATCCAAGGCCATCCTGGCTCTTCATCAGAAGTGGGATCGAATCCAGCCCAATACGTGGGCCAAACAACCAAACTGGATGCTGAAAAACGAATGTCAAAAACGTCGAGAAGATTCCGGATTTAAGTTTTAAGAAAATCCGCCGAGTTCATTACGCGCGTTAAAGAACGTGTCCTCTGTGACCTGCTACGCGTGTGGACAAAAAGGGCATGTGGCAACTAACTGCCCGGAGAGGAGAAACGGTTGTAAGCTACAGTCAAGGACGTAAATCATTGCTAGCATCGCCTTTCCACAGGCATTTGGAAACATATCCCAGTGAGTCTGCCCCATTTTATTTGATAGTGGATCTTCATGTTCCCTAGTGAAAGAGAGCTATCGCAACTAACTCGGGTATAACGTATCTACAATGTACTAAGCAAATTCAGAGCAAAGATAAATACAGACGTTTATTGGAAATCATGTGTAGTGAAGTAGCTAGACGAAATGTGTCGTCCAATCCAGACCTTGAGGGTTCGCTTGTCTCTGTAGACGAAATGCGTCGTCCAAGTTAGACCTAGAGGGCTGGCTTGTCTCTGTGGACGAAACGTGTCGTCCAAACCACATCTGGAGGGATGGCTTGTCTCTGTGGACGAAATGTGTCGTGCAAGCCATACCTGAAGGTTGGTTTGTCTTGTGGGTGGTTCTGATCAGACGAGATATGTCGTCCGAGTTGGATACTCGTCGATGGCTTTTCCGAAATGTTGACAGTCGTGGTTGATGAGACTAAAATAGGTAGTCCGAGTCAGACCATTCTCATGGTTGACTTGTCTAGACATAATGTGGTTGTTGTTGACTGGTGAAAATCAAGTATCATCTGGATCATACCCCAAGGGGTTGATCGAAGCGATACATTGATTAGTCCAAGTCATTAAGTAATTGGTACTGATTGTGCGCTGATAAAGAGGAAGATGTTAACGGCAGTCAGGATGAACGAGCGGATTGTGCATTGATCATAGATTGCTGTTTCAGATAAATCGCCCGAGGACGGTCGAAAGTCAGTCCGGCCGTGACGGCGCCGCCGATGTAAAGCATCAGGTTGATGGACTGTCACAGTCATCAGTCAACCTAGCGAAGCGTCATCGTCGATGGTTGTTCGGGGCTGCCATCTTATCATTCTGTGATCGAGACGGGGACCGTGCACCACACACTTGACGAATCGCTTTGTATTTCCGTCATCACGTCTTTCCTAACATAATTGAGTTGATTCCTACTGAGTAACCATTATAAATTAAGGGATGGAATAGTTATTTTGTGAATGTAGACACCAATTGTTAATAAAACTACGATGATTGTAAATGGACACCATTATTTTATATCCCGCGCCCATCTACCTTCTTAGTCCTACAGTATGAGTTCTGATGAAGGCCATCCAAGGCCATCCTGGCTCTTCATATTATTGTTGTTGTATTATAGTAATGCCCGACGTTTCGAGGTCTTTCCAGACCTGATCACAGCTTTAATTTTCATTTGGGCATTGCGAAAACCGGAGAAAACCTTCTTATTCTTTAAATTCCTTTAATCTTTCCAGGTGAGAAGCTTCTGCAACAGCATGGTGATGGCATTTGTTTGGATCTTCAACTTCCTAACCCTGGTCGTGTTCAATCCGCTAGTAGACAACATCGGTCTTGGGCCTGTATTCTACTTATTTTCCGTCGTCTGCTTCATCGGCGCCGCTTACACCAAGTTCTGCTTGCCGGAGACTAATGGGTTATCTGTTACGGACATTCAGAAGGCATTCTTAAAAGAGAAGAGGAAATAAAACTGATATTATTGTAGGTTTGAGGAATTCTTAGAAATATTGAGTTCGGAAAAATCGACACGATTTTAATGGCCATTTTTGTTATGCTGTTGTGTTGAAAATATGTGCTGGTTGCTTTAGATTTATTTCAGTGTTTAGTGTTGTGTAAGAGATATGCCAAATAATAGTTGTTGTGTAAATAAAATGAGATTATTTTGTAGTTAAGAATTAAGATGTTTTGATAAGTAAAATTTTATTAATATTATAAAATACTGAGCTTCCACACGATTCTTTATTCAATAGAGTCAGTCGGTATGAGAAGGGGGGGGGGAAGGGGGGGAGAAGAACAGTGGCAACTCACTAGTTGCCACTGTTCTTTACGACCCTTTCTACACTTACTAGTGTATCGTCAAAATACACTAGTGAGTTGGGAAGAAGACCAAAACAGATTTTTCGCCCTGAATATTATTTGAATGTTGAATGATGTGTTTTTACCAACCCCCGTACAATAGTCACGCGCATGCACCTATACCTATATATAAAATTCAATGTCCTAATAGATCTATATATCAACGCAGAGGCCATACCGCTGGTCCTAGCGTCATGAAATTTGGAGTGTGTTTTTTTTGGAAAATCCCGCTGGATGGGGATCGGGCGGGTGAAAACGTGAGACGCTGCTAGTTATCAATAAGTTGTCATGGGTGTTTGCGCCCATGTGCGGGCCCGGTAATTATTATAATAACATACATGTATTTATTATCATGCGCGCCACACGCACGCTGGACGCGGCTCGGTCGCGCGGATGCGTGCGACGCGACGTTGCCCGCACGCGGGACATAAGAAGTGCCGAGGCACCAACTACTAGGTAAACTATGGTATAACTGTTGTAATTTTCATACAATTGATAATATTATGTATAATGTTGATCAAAGCTAGGTATGGTACTCCTTTGTATCTAATTAAATAGATAAGTTATGCTCTATAAGTAATAGATAAGTCGCTGGTCCCTCTGGAGAGAGGCAGGTGTTTGGTGTAGGACGCTACGTGCCTACGTGTGTCAACTTTTGCGGTGAGTCACTTATCACGTAGGTACATCTAGGGAGGCCGTATAAAGCAGAGACTGAATAACCGAAGAAAATATGATTTGAAACGGTTAGCGGTATGACGTCATAACTTTAAATTTCGATACCTTAAAATAAAGGTACTTACCCAAATATATCGGCAGCGGTATGACGTCATACCGTTATATTATTTCGGTATGACATCACACCGCTCCGAAGGTTAATACCTCCCAACTAATATTTATATACTTGTAGTAACGCTATGTTCCACCTACTATATGTAAAGCTACGACTCAGAAATGCTACAATCAAAGCAGAAATAAGGTTTCGCCACGCTATTTTTTCACAAATCACTATAATATCGGACAAAATAAACAATTCACGTCATAATCTTGGCAATTTTTAACAACTCAAAGACAACTCCTTTATAAAAAAACAACCGAACATCAGTCAAAAATCATCGACAATATCTCAAAGAGTTTAGTAGTGGAGTAGTTCATAAAATAGGCTCGTTACATATAATACTACAAATATTACTAAATAAGTTTCATTAGGTAGGTATTAATCTCAAAGACTATTTATAATATTTATTTTAATATATTTATTTTGTGTAAATTCTCCCGTAAGCAACTGACAACGTCGCCGCACCACCCTCCCGCACTCCGCGGCATTGCCGCTTCGTCGCATTGCTAATTTTTTCGGTACCTACCGTAATTATTTCGGTAGCGGTATCGAAAAAAATAAATGTACCGTAAAATAACGGTAGCGAAATAATATACGTATCATTATATTTGTTTAACGACACCACTACCGCGACACCACGAAATACTCATACGTTATTGTTATAGGTATGTACCTTTAAATCGAATCGGTACCGTAATTCTATACCGGTACCATACCCTTATACCTCCACCGCTTTCAGCCCCTGGTATAAAGTGTAGGTAGATACAATCAATTAAATAAATAGACGTGGAAAAAATATTATTAATGTAATCATTAAAAAAAAACAACAACAAATAACAAAATCATTATGTACAATAATGTACAACAAAATTGTACCTACTTACCTATCTAAAGAAAGTAACAATAAATTATTGCCTATAATTTTATTTAATATGTATACAGGGTGTTGGAGTTTATGGAGCATCTGCTTATAAATATTTTTGCTAATAATGCGGCTTTTGGAACTTCAAAGTAGTTTCCGAAAATTTTGAGCTTAAAAGTTTACTTGAAAATCAGCTGTTTAGAACAGTTGGAGGTCATTGACCCTAAATAGTAAACCTAAGTCATATTTAAAAAAAAAACTTCAGCATTTTTTTTTTTTTTTTAAACCTAACAAAATTAATCTCCCGGACAAGTATAACAACGTGTATTAAGCACCTGTTCCATAAAATCCAACATCCTATTTGTATAAGAGCCGACTAATCTTAGTTAGTTCAGCTTAGCTCGCCAATTTCTGTGAGTGTGCATAGTTGGCATAGTTTGCGCACATGTATTAAAACCTGACTGTATGGAGCTACGTTAAGCTAACATAGTCGGCGATGGACGACGAAACTAAGTTAGTTTTTAAATTACAATTTTACAAATACCTACCTACTTTTTACTTACTCTTATTTGACTTCTTCGTACATAATAATAAAATAATTATAGTCATTCATTACAAAAATATTGAGATAAGAGTATTTTGAGACGTTTACCCGCTGACCTGACCTGGGGGTTATTCTCTAAGAAAAAAACCGTGTAGATCCCGGCTGGCTTCTACACGGTTCGTGAGTTATTCGTTTTTCTTTTTTGTTTTCCTTTGTCCACCGTTTTTACCACAGCACTTGGTAATATTTGTGTGACGTCATGCTTGCATGCGTGGCTTGCAGAATAGCGAGTTAACTTCACGGGTTACAACGTAGTTTTAGAAAAGTTGACTGGAACTTCACAGGTTTCTACATCGGATCTATGTAGTTTTTTTCTTATATTAGAGAATAGCCCCGCTTAACGGCGCTTAACGGTCGCTTTTTTGAGCATTTCCACCTCGCAGATGCGCTAGCATACCAGCGTTGGTCAGCCTTTTATCTGCGTACGCACCTAAGTTTTAATCTTTGGTTACAAATTTACTTATTTATTTAAAACAACAATTTATCCTTTAGTTCTTCCCAAGAATTTCTCCTGTATTTGCTCGTTGGAAAGGCCCTTGGTTTCCGGAACTATGAAGTAGCTAATCACAGCGTTACAAATAGCGAATACAGCGAAGCAGTAGAAGGAGCCGTAGATGCCTATCAGGTTGTTCAGTATCGGGAACACAGCTAGGATGGCGAAGTTGAGGAACCACACCCATTCGATGATTATCATTGAGGCCAGGTCTTGGATCTGGAAATATACAGACATACATACATGTTATTGTGAACATTGGACGTCACTTAAGGTACCCCTAACATGTTGCAGTTATTACAGACGCCTCTTGTTAGCAATCTTCGTGCAACATGGTGTAGATTATTATTCTGGGACAAACGCAGCCATAGGTGAACAGAGAAGTATAAATTGTAATTGTTCGGAAAGTTCCGGAAGACACATTAAGTAGTCCCGGTTGTTATCTCTGATGAAAGTCGTTAAGTTAAGTTAGAAGCCTCTAACACCACTACCACACTAACCACCGTTAGGCCACCTGAAAACTGTAACACTAGAAACTCACCTCTGATATAAAGACCTCCGCCAACAGAACGTACGGAACAGAACCAGCTCCGAACATGAAAGAGAAGCAGTACATCATAATGATCAGAACCGTGACGAAGGGCGGCGCCACTCGGCTCTGCAGCAGGTAGCCAAGTGCGGCCATGAATACTGCTACCAGGACTGATGATGCTATTATGAGGATCTGAAAATATAACAAAATTCAATGGTCAATTGACGTGTCTTATCGCACGGGCTCAGAGGAGCGTGAGTGGTGAGCGGCTTTGGAGGCAGCTCTCCTTTAAGGAAACCAAATACTAGCGTTTGGGAATAAGATCTGTCTTTAACTGATCCTAGACGGCAGTCTGCTGAGCACCTGATGGCACAGTGACCCCCGCCGCTATACCGAAAGGTGAGTAAGTTGGGGCGCTATATAATAAGCATGATAGATTCGTATCGGCCTAGCGTGGTCTCGTCAAAGACCCAAGTAGACCTTTTGGTAAATAAACTCCGTATTTCCAAGGATTACCAACTTACCCTTCTCCCCGCCTTGTCTGCTATGAGAGTACTGAGCAGACTGCCACACATGAGCACGAGGGCGAACACTACGGTGTAAAGGTCAGCCTGTTCAGGGTCTGACTCTGCAAACACTGACTTCGCGTACACCTGCACTGGAACCATGCCCATCATCACCTGGAACGAGTGGAGGAAGATTAAGATACATATTTCAGTAAAAAAATAAATTATACTGGCTGTTTGAAGTCTTACGTCGTGAGGAAACCGACATGCCCTAAGACTTGCCACGATCTGGAGACACGGAGTAGGCTCTCGTGGCGTCTTACTGCCTAACCTAATGAGGTACACAACATTACAGCCTAAGGAATCTGATTCTGTACTTAACGATAATTGAACTTTAAAAAGGTGGCAGGCAGACCATAACTGTTCGATGCGGCATCTTAAAAATCCCACTCAAACTATCAATAAGTTCATAAAAAATTGGTTCAGTTAAGACTGTGGTGTTCCAGAGCAGGATGTGACACAAAATTATCCACAAATGAACATATAACATATCAAGCAATAACGGAGTGTATAGTCCATTATGTTATGTCTTGTCTCCTGGTCAATAGGAGCTTGATGGTGGACAGTGATGTGACTGACAGACAGATAGAAGACGCAGAAGTTTAACTATTGGTCTAGGAACGATGTTGCATCCATTGCAATTGCATCCAACGTACCTGCATTGATATCACTATCGTCACAACAGAGAAAGCCCGACGTGATGTTGGTGATACGACTGGAAAGAAAAGAATTAATATAATTTACATGATTAATAATATTTTAAAGAAATAATACTTCTGCAAAAACACAACGCACGATAGACGCAGGGCAAACATGCCTAAGTTCAGCGTTCAACGGCAAACACACACATCCACGCATACATACTTATAAACTTTCAGCTTTATAATATTAGTTGGATAGAATAGGATAGATGATTCCAATCAGATAGGTAGTAACTCACACAATCGTTTGATGGGAGACATTTTCTTCTGTTCTTCAGGTTGAACATAGCTTTCCTTTTCAGTCTTTTCAGGGTTGAGCTTTTCCTTTTCAGCTTCTTCTGCTTTCGTTTCAGCTTCTGGAATTATAAAATGCACTAATAAGGTCGGATGTAGATCATAGAATAGAAGAAGATGTAGTATTCAAAGATCTTTTATTATGGTCATATTTCGATGGTAATTGCTTGTAAAACACAGTTGAGTTGTTCATTAGTTTTTACTGAGAAAGCAATGGTTTTCAATGAACAAATCAACGTAAACGAGGGACCAAAAACATGGCTACCTGAAACGAAGGGACATTGTCTGAATGTACCTACCTTACTTCCTTTTACTTTGTCCTCCTGTTGGATATATTTTATTTTAATTAAAGTGAAGGAAACCATATCGAGAGGAAACCGACCTGTCCTAGAATTCACTACGGCTCGAAAGCATGTGACTTACTGCCTAAAGCCTCTTTACGCCCAAATACAGAAACGCTACCTACTCAAAATTTAAGTTCTACTTAAACAATTGAGTAGCTCTCAAACTCGAAAATTTCCATTTTAATTACAAATTTAGAAGCGGCTCAATTATTTAAGTACTACCACTCAAGTTTTGAGTAGTGTTTCTGTATTCGGCTCTAACAGACCCAGCTCTACTCAAATTAACGGGCTAACAAAACATGTGTATCTTTTCATAATAATTCCGCTGTTGACGTTTTCTATTTGCAGAATTGAAAACAATTTAAATATTTAAGCGTTGTCTTTGTTTGAATTTAGTTAAATATAGAACAATTATTATAACTACTTATTTAAACAACATTTAATGTCAGACTTATCTTATCAACATTTATCATGTGCTTTCTTATGTCAAGTTTATGAACCACTCTGACATAACTATAAGAAAGGACGCCAGTTGCTTCATTACTATCGTCTTTTGTTACTTCTTCGATCGTCGTTTGTTTCTTCTTCGATCGTCTGTTGTTTCTTCTTCGATCGTCTTTTGTTTCTACTTCGATCGTCTTTTGTTTTCGTTTCGATTGTCTTTTGTTTTTTTTTGTCCATCGCAACTATTTGCATTTATACCTATCATATCAGTAATTTATAGAATCGGTCTTTTATAGAATCAGTCGCTTATAGAATTGTACATTTCAAGAATTTTATTGGTCAATTATAGATTATGTAGTCCGTTCGAGAATCGTTCCTAGACTGTAATAATATCATTATAACAGCTAAGAATGACGTTACAAAAGACGTAATTTCTATCATACCGAAGGTGATCCCTATATAAACGAATTTATTGAATTTATCTACATTTATAAAATGCTTTGTCCTGATTGACTAATGGACCAGCGCACAGCCTAAACCACAGATAGTTGTAGCATAAAAAACATAAATAGTACAAGTAGTAGTAGTAGTCATATAATTTTATTCATTTGGAACGTGTAATAAATGTTCAAAGTCAAAATAAGTCTTAAGACTATTATTTTAGTGTGGTTTCGGTTTGATGTTCTTACCTCCAGTAACAGTGATGAGCTCGACAGCTGGCATGAGCTGCTGCTTCAGCCTGGAGAGCTCATCCATCACCTGGACGGAGGATCGGGATGCTCCTCGGTAGTGAGCGATGGAGGCACGTGCATCCTGAAGATAGTTTATAAACTAACACCACAAAGAATTCAAATTGAATAATTTATTCGGCTTTAACAAACCCGTGACCGACCAGCACCCGTATTATCTACTTAGTGGATAACTCAATTCAGTTTAGAGCTCAGTTTCATAGGCACTACTCATTACATTGCTGGTTTGACGTGACTGGGTATTTGCCAGGGCAGGAATTACCGCAAAGCAGCGATGTACTGCATAGTGCCTATAAGAAACTCAGTTATCTACTAGATGGATAACATAGATGCAGAAGGCACTGTCAACTTCTCGTTGAAAAAGACTAGAATAATAAATGCAACGCGATTGAAACCGAAAAATGCGTTCAATTTCAAACCAGTATTGCGAAATCTAAGTTCACTCTCGAGGTGCAATCTGCATCTTCATCTCATCTTCACTAAATATTTTTGGGACCACCTGTGAGGTGTCTCCTTTCAAACAAAACATTGTTTTTCAAATCGGTCCAGACGTCTTCGCGTTGATAACGCGAAGACGTCTGGACCGATGGATAATCCCCGATGGGATTATTCATTAAACCATCTCCTTTCTGGAAGGCCGTTAATATTTTTTTGTACTAAGTACCTATTAAAAGAGCTGGTACTAACCTCGTCTCTTTTCTGCCTAACGAGATACACAGGAGATTCTTTGATGGAGTAGATGAGCAAGCTGAAGGTGATGCTCGCGACGAGGTTGATCCAGATGATCACTCGGTAGGTCAACAGCCAGCCGAGGATGTAGGAGAGCAAGGTTCCTATACAGTAGAGAAGGATGGGGCCTGAAAAATATCATTCATTTCTAATTACCATGTTTCATCGTATTAAATAAATAAATATTGGATTTGAAATAAAAACACCCGTAAGAACGATTTTTTTGGATGAAAAGACGACAGAAAATAATGTAGTTGACGAACTGTAGTTGTAGTTGATATAGATCTAAAAAAACTACTGCGTGTTTCATCTTAGACTGCAGAGTAATCAATAAAAATAACTACATTGAAAAAGGTTCATCCGTTTGCGCGTCAGATATCGGGATAAAGTCTCCAGGGATCTCGGGACTTCCAGCTATACCAAGTTTCATGGCAATAGGTTCAGTAGTTTTTCCGTAATAGAAACACAAAAACCTGCACTTTCGCATTTATAAAATTAAAATTAGTGGAAAGTGAGATACTAAATTACACTATGCATAGCACTATGGAATTGCAACCATACTGGCGTAAAAGGGCTAAGTCAAATCGCCAATTGGATTCTTCGAAGCCAAGCCAAGCCAGTGGGACTGCGAAGCCCTCGAGCAAACCATGCAACATCTTTTGAGCTGCCCTTCTAGTCCTAACGCTGTGTGATTTTATGGCAGCAAATAGCAAAGCCAAGAGCCTCACAGTATGCTGGAGTGGGCGGGTCTAACATGGTCAAAATATGTGCCATCGACATGTCGAAGAAGACGAATTATATTGTTTTCTAAACGACTCACAAGAAGCTAACGTCCCTCTGAAGTCATCCTCAGCGATTTCCGATATGAGAATAGGAGCAAACATCAGCGCGCCGCCGCCGCTAACTCCACCGAGGAACCTCGCCGCCAACACCACCAGAGACGACGTGGTCACGCTGATCATAGCCCAGGATATCTGGAAGTTAAAAAAATCAATCAAATAAATAAATAAAAGTTCTTTATTCAAAGTAGTTACATTCTGTAAATAAGCCACAGTGACCGAGGCTTCCCAGTAAATAAGTAAGTTGTAGAAATAATAAGAAGGATTTTTGTGGAAGTTTTTTAAGCGCCCATATGATTCTAATAGTGTGATAGGGATAGCGCTTGCGAATTTACATGTGTAAAAGGAGGACGTAAAATGCGACTATGCAGCATTTTAATTCAGGAATCGTATTTTCAAGTCATATCGGACTTAGAAATATTGACAAAAAGTATTGTATCAAACTGTTGTTTCAAATTACTTTCATCTTTAGACATTTATTCAAGAAAAATCAGGGTACCTACTGAAGAGTCTTTCTAGTACCCCAGAACTGATTCGATTTACCTTGAATCTTTAAAGGCATAAAGTCAAAACTTACCACATAAAGCAAAGACAGTATGACACCACCTCGTATCCTTCCAAACTTGTTGATCAAAGGTCCTGCAACGGCTGTGCCCAGCATAGCGCCAAGAGACGGCAGACTGCCTAGGAGGGATATCTCAGCTGAAGTCATGGGTTGCTAAAAAGTCAAAACTTACCACATAAAGCAAAGACAGTATGACACCACCTTGTATCCTTCCAAACTTGTTGATCAAAGGTCCTGCAACGGCTGTGCCCAGCATAGCGCCAAGAGACGGCAGACTGCCCAGGAGGGATATCTCGGCTGACGTCATGGGCTGCGAGAGGGGGAGGGCTGTGTTGTTTGATGTGTAGATGTGTGACGTGTAGGAGGGCCACACGTTGAGTAGACCCATGACTAGCTGCCCGAAGCTGGCTGTCGAAGTAGAAAATTGACATTGTATAGATTTCTGGTGTTCCATAATTCCATAAGTCTGTTCCCATAGTTCTTTTGGAGCCGATTCTGTTGGTAGTGGAGTAAACTAGTCTACCTGCTCAATACCAACAAGCCATATGGCAATGAAAAGGGCATTTCTTATACTTTATTTTATTGGATGACGGCAAATATGTAACTCGTGGGGTTGCTGGTGCATTTATACGATTTGTCATTAGTTTCACTACATAATAATCTACTCATTACCGTAGGTAGATGGTGTTAGTATTGAGTAGGTAGACCAAAGTGCGCATTTGTGCCCATCCTCCTTTAAAAAAATCTAGTTTTCTTTACTTTGTGATGTTATTCTGTTCATTCCAACGGTTCTCATCAAATTTTGACCAATTTTGTATCTTCATACAAAATTGGTCATTATTAGTTATTAGTTAGCTAGCTTCCTAGCTAACTAATAATACCTTTCTGATAAAAAAAAGTATCATCGTATACTTTGTTTTAAATTTAAGACTACGATGTGACACATCTTCCTGAAGAAAAAATGTTAAATACAAAGAGCCAAAACGTCAGTTTATAGTCTAAAATTAAAAAACGAACTATAGCGGCTGAGATATCCGGTAACATACACACAATAAATAGAACCTCCTTTTTCGGAAATCGGTTAAAAATAGGTATCGATAAATATAAGGGTGTCCTAGAAACGAGTGTCAAGCGAAAGTCCAGAGGTAGAGGACCTTAAGGGGTACCCGAATCACCCCCCATGTATGTTCCGCGATTTTTCATAGTTTAGAAGTTATGGCCTTTTTTCTCATTTTTCTACTAAAATGCTACCACTGACACCTATTTGCTCATACTGACTGCAATAATTGAGATAATTGGCTGATTTCTTTTCAAATGTGGAGCTGAATAATAGGGTCATGTTATCTGTTACAAAAAAAACGCGTAACACTAACCAAACTGTTACAAATTAAAAAATAATTTCATAAAGTGAGCGTTGATAAAACGCTATAAACTCTTTGAAAAGCAATTAAAAAAAACTCGCCTATTATTTTTTTTCCAAACCAACTTCAAAAACATCCTTACTTCATTAGCTATCTACCCTATTAATTTTATTGGTCTATCATTAGAGGATCATAGCAAAAATTTTATTTAAAAATTCATTGGTCGAAAATTCTCTTACTCATCTTACTTAAACCTGAAGGGAAACTCCCGGCCTAATAATAAGCATGCAGGTAGGGCATGAATCCCGGGATCCCGGGATATCGTAATCCCGGGATCTCGGACGCAAAAGTTCGATATTATAATCCCGGGATTGAGTGATCCGATATCGAGATTTGAGCAATTTACTATTTGGGTATAAATTAAGGTTTTTGCTATATTTTTCCTCATGGAATGATTGAATGGAACTATTAAAATTAAACCCAAATTAGTCTACCCTTGAGGAAGAGATCTGTAAAGATTTAGAAGCGTAGGGAATTGGTAAAATGTTTAAAACAATAAAAGTAACGTGATTCATTGCTATTTTTAACCCCCGACGGAAAAAGAGGGGTGTTATAAGTTTGACCTGTCTGTCTGTCTGTCTGTCTGTCTGTCTGTCTGTCTGTCTGTCTGTCTGTCTGTGTATCTGTCTGTGGCATCGTAGCTCACGAACGGATGAACCGATTTGAATGTAGTTTTTTATGTTTAATAGGTGTCATTTGCGCGAGTGTTCTTAGCTATGTTTGATCAAAATCGGTTCAGCCGTTCATAATATATGTTGGTTGAAGCTCGGAAAAAAAACCGAATGTTTTCAAATATGCCCGAGTGGGGTATCAAATAAAAGAGCATGACTGTTGTGACAACAATATGCAAGTTTCATCAAAATCGGTTCAGCCGTTCAAAGTATATGTAGGGTCAAACTCGGAAATAAAAACCGAATGTTTTCAAATATACCCGAGTGGGGTATCAAATAAAAGGACGTAACTTTTGTGACAACAATAAGCATGTTTAATCAAAATCGCTTTTACAAAAAGGGTGAAATAAAAAAATTCAATTAAAAATTTAAAAAACCCCCGACTTAAAAAATCTTCAAAGTTAAAACAAAACTAAACTTTAAAAAGGTAAAAATAATAAGCCGAAAACAAATTTCATGTCTCTGAGTAGGTACGTGGTACCTTACGTTCCCGCGTCGGGGGACGCGGGAACGTTAGATACTATAAGCACGGGTCGGTTACCATCAACTTCTGTGACACATTCCCGCGTCCCCCGACGCGGGAACGTAAGGTACCACGTACCTACTCAGAGACATGAAATTTGTTTTCGGCTTATTATTTTTACCTTTTTAAAGTTTAGTTTTGTTTTAACTTTGAAGATTTTTTAAGTCGGGGGTTTTTTAAATTTTTAATTTAATTTTTTTAAGACAAGTTTTTTAACATCATTTTAGTGGTGCGCCTAGAATTTGGCGCGAAAGTTTAGACACTTTCGGGCTTAGGATATTTGTCCGCCATATTTCCAAAATGATGGGGTGGACGGCCCTCGGGGTAACTTATTTACGTAATGAAACCACTAGAGTCTTAAATATATTAAATATTTTATATTTAACACATTTTTATTGTATTAAATTAGCTTTTTTAACGATATCTAAAATCCCAGTATCAATCCCGGGATCCCGGGATTGAGCTCTTAATATCGATATCGCCCCGGGATTGAAAACCTTCCGATATTGCATGCCCTACATGCAGGGGATAAGCAGCTTCATCACGGTTCATGTTTACAATTTTCATTTAGAAATTACGACTAGTATAACTAGTCCATTAGGGAGTGGCAAAATTGTCACTCCCTAATGGGTACAAGAGCTAATTTCCATTAGTTTAGTGAAAGAAGTAACGTCAGTGTGTCTTAAATCATCAAAGTAAGTCTGACTTGGTCGAAATTCTATTGCCCTTTTTCTTCGTCGTGTCGATGGCACATTATTTGACCATGTTAGATCCGCCCAGCCAGCAGTCCAGCATACATAGCATAGACTCCTGGCTTTGCTGTTGGCTGCCATCAAATCAGCCAGCGCGAGCGTACAGTTGTTAGGGATAGAGGGGATTCTTTTGCATTGACTTTTGCCACTGATCCCATGTACTTAAATCAGTTTTGTCCCAAATTACAAAATTCGCGAGAATTTTTAACAACCGACGGCAATAAAGGGTTGTTATAAGTTTGAGATGTCTGTCTGTGTGTCTGTGGGTCTGTGGCATCGTAGTTCACGAACGAATGCAGCAATTTTATATCGTTATTTTAAATATATTACAAACCTGCAATAGCCGCATGGGCTTGAAACAATTTCCCCTTCATTTTCACTAAATTAAAGTTAATTTAACACTAGGAATATTTACAAAATTCTACATCTACCAACACTGAAATGTCATAAGACACTGAAACGAAATTTCGACTATTTTACAACATAAAGTATACATAAGTCACAGTATGCGCTAACGTTAAGCTTCAAACAAATATTTTAAGTTTGATAACAATATTTGAATGCTAACACTGATTTGTTACATTTCCATTGAGAATACATAAAATCTAAAAATATACAGAATAAACTAGTACAGAATAAACCACGAATAAACTATACGAAAATGAAAAGACAATAGTCCTATCGAGACTGTAACTTATTTTCAAATTAATAGCGTGAAAAATTTGAGGAAATTTATACAAATTTCGAATACAAACCTTTGAAAAACTGCTGCCTCTCTTTCGAAATCTATAATCCATGTAGGTATAACTTTGTAGTCTCATTTTTACAACGGTTTCTTAAATGATTAGTAATAAATCAATGTTGTATTGAAATTAAAGACATTTTTCGGTTTTAATCGTGTGGTGTTTATTATTTTTAGCATTGTTTCAACGCTCAACGTGTCGAGACCTTTACAGGTCTCAGGATTGATAGTCAATTTTATCTGGAATAAATAAACAATGCGACAGTAGAATCACAAACAAAGTAACTAGACGTATACAAACAATATCGACAGACAAACTGCTCAACTTGGCTTAGCATTGTATTGAATAAAAGATAATTCTCATTCACATTATCTGACAGGTTTCTCAAGAGTTTCTTTGTCAAACAAATAGATAGATTTGATCAGTTTCCTTGTGATTTTTACAATATTTCCATGATTTCATTATTCGTAATGGGTGCAAAAAATCTCACACGTGCGTGATTGCCCGCTTGTGATGTAGGGTTGCTAAGATGTAGCATGATTTTGCCGTTTTCTTCTTCAAATATTGTATTGTGTTGGTCCCTCATTGGGTATCATTATGATTAACATGTCATAATATCTTACTGGTAGAGTGAAGTTGGTTTCAGAAGTACTAAATTAGTTCAGCCGTTTTCGCGTGACAAACAAACATCTACTTTTGCATTTTAAAACTAATGGGATGGTTATATCATAATGGTTAACATACCTCTCTAAATTGTTTTCTTTCAAAATCATAGTCTTCATCTTTACGTATAGTGGTGTGGTGTGTCTCACCTAGTGTTCGACTTAGGTCGCCCTAACGCCTCTAACTTGCCCTAACGACACGTCTTTATTATTCTTATAGCGGGATGTCTCACCTAATTTTAGAGTTATCAGGTCGCCCTAACGCCTCTAACTTGACCTAACGACTGCTATCAGCGAATCTTATAAAATGCGTAATAGATAATATCTACAATCATTACAATGATAAACCTATCTATTGGAAACACCTGACTACTAGTATTTATCCTACAAATAATCTTCAAGTAGTGTAACTTAAGATAATACCTATACAAGATTTGTGTCTCAACGTTTGTATCTTTGTAATGTTTAAATGATAATACTTAGATCCGGTTTTTATCTTTCCAATTCGTTCCCATTGTATTGGCCACAAGTATTATTAGGTATCTACTCAGTTTCACGTGGTCGTATCAATATTTCATTCATGTTCTTGTTTTGCTAAACCTATCTTACTTCAGAGCACCGAATATCTAATCCAACAGAACAACATATTCATTCAGGTAAGTAAAGAAGTAGGTAAGTAAGTAAGCAAAGTGGTGGTGTCTATTTGCCGCAAAATATTTCTTTGGCCATTAAATAAACTAAATAACTAAGAACGAAATGCAACCTAGATTTTTCTTCTGTTTTCGCGATGGAATGTTGCGCGAAGGCTTTTATCGTGCCTTCCGAAGCACAGAGCCGAGAAAATGTTTTTTTTTTCGCACATTCATTTACCTATTGGTCCAATTTGGATGGGTTCCAAGAAATAAATAATAATAATAAATCAATTCTGTGAACAACACACAGCGCCATCTAGCCCCGTGGTAAGCTACTAAGCTTGTGTTACGGCGACTAGACAACGGATATAATACTTATATTTATTTTTCTTTTGTAAATACATACATATTATAGATAGAGGGACACCCAGACCAGACACAAATATTTATTTTTTAAACATAAATACTTGCACCCGGCGGGAATCGAACTCGCAACCTTCTGCATTGCAGTCGTACGTTCGCACGACGCGCCACAGATGTCGTCAAACGACCACGCCGAGCGTTGCTTAACGCGCACGATTATTCAAGATCAGCAGATGCAGCTAGGCCAATGAGCTCCTCCCTATTAAGAGGTAAAAGTACATAATTTAAAACAGTTGTATCATCTATATTTGTTCATAATCACGTTAGTAAATTACTAAGGTAGTATGTCTCTACTGGAATACAGAAGCAGTGCAAATAATATTCTCTGACACTACAAACATAACACGCGCAGATCGTCATACAAGTGTCAAGTGTTAAGCGTCTTACATCAGCTGATAGTGTTATTTGATTTACAATGTGTCTGTGTGTTGTACAGTGAGCTTGTGATGTTCTTATTTACGTTACTTGATGGGTGTCAAGGGCTGCGTATTAAAGTCAAATCAAAATATATTTTCACATTATCGTGTTCCTTAGATCCTTAGATATTTTTTTACGACACCCATATAAGATGGGGTAACCCTATTCTATGCCGGTGATACACACGTAATTTTGTATTGAAAAAATATACGGTCGATATTAGATAATAATAATAATAATAAGCCCGCAGGGCACCTTGAGGCGAGGTGTCGGGGAGTAGCGACCCCGCGGCTTCCCGAGTGCTCCAGGGGGAAATCACCGTTCCTCACCTCCGGCTTGCCTTAGTTGGTTGGTCGGAGTGAACATTGATGAGGAACCGGTCCCCCGCCTCTGGCTTGCCTTCACCGGCTGGTCAGAGTGGAGTCGCGAGAGCAGAAATGCTCGGAGGATGGACACCTCAACGTCAATTATGAGTTGGCCCGCTCTCTGGCATACCGAAGCCCGAATCGAACCCGCAACCTTCTGCATTGCAGTCGCGCTTTCGCACGACGCGCGACGCGCCTAGAGATGGGCAGTGGGAAAAAACCCAACGGGAAGAAACCCAATAGACGGGTATTTTCATTACTTAACGTAATTATAACGATCTTAAAAAAAATACTTTATTTTTATTTTTATAACAAATTCAGCGAAAAATAGGTACTTTGCGATGTGCACATACTTTGCGCCAGCGTATACAGGGTGAACCATTTAAACGGGCCTTCAGGGGGATATCCTAAACTATAAGATATAGCGGAAAATGATGAAAAGAGTTGCGCCCCCGATTTTGATAAAAACTAACATGGCATTAATAGATTTTTGATAAATTAATTACCCTGGCCAGGAATTAAACTTTGTCTTTTTGCAAAAAAATAAACAACCTATATCATTGTACCGATCGATAGTGTTGCTGATAAAGATCAAATCCTGGAAACAAACAAATTGTGGTAAATCGAGAAAAATGTCAATTTTTAATAAAAATATGAAATAGTCAAGTATGCTGTACAAGTACTCGTGGGTTTTCTACCCGTACCTTTTACAACGACCTACTCGATTTGAACGACTGCAAATCGAGTAGGTCGTTGTTCTCGATTTGCAGAACATGGTCTGAAATGATGATAAAATGCTAGATTTTATCATCATTTCAGAACATGTTCTGGTTTCAAAATTTCGCACACAGTTCAAAGCATGAGCTTTGATGTGTGATGTAAGCAGTGATGCACAACTGATAGATTTCTTTTTCTGTGAAAATTAATATTTTTATTAAAAATGAGGCATTTGTCTTGATTTACCACACTATGTTTGTTTCCATTTATCAGCAACGCTATCGATCAGTACAATAATATAGGGTGTTTATTTTTTTTGCAAAAAGTCAAGGTTCGATTCCTGGCTAGGGTAATTAATTTTTCGAAAATCTATTAATGCCATTTTATTTTTTGTCAAAATCGGGGACGCAACTCCTTTCAGCAGTTTTCTCTTTCTCTTATAGTTTAGGATATCCCCCTGAAGGCCCGTTTAAATGGTTCACCCTGTATATTATTAATTTTGCAAAATTCTATTTCTTGTGTATTTCCCCTAGATGTAATTTAATTATTTAAAAATATTATTTTATTTTATTTTTATTTAATTAATTAGGTAGCATTGAGTAAATAAAACGTTTTTGTTGAATTATAAAGATAAACAAAGTTACATTAGCTCTAATTAGTAGTAATAGTACTTAAATAGTACATACTATTTGATATATACATGTATCTACACATTACCTAGACGTTACATATGCTAAATATGAAAAAACCCGAATATTATCCCATTCGGGAATTTTCCCCGGGTTTTTTCCGGGTTTTTTCCCAAATTTGGGTTTTTTCCGGGTAAAATCCCATCACTAGACGCGCCACAGAGGTCGATATACCTACGGACAAACTTCCATTTAATATTTCTTTTTGTTTTTATTGCTCAAGACATTTTTAATAGAAATATTTTACTACCCGGGCACTCGCCCGGCAAGCGAGGGGCACAAGTTCGAATCCTGTCATGGGTAAAATATTTCCAGACTTCCATTGTCAGACTTTCTTTGTTCATTCGGAGGTTAAAACACTCGAACTAAAAATATTGTGCAATTAAAGATAAGTAGGTATGTACCTACACGGCATATTATTTACCTAGTTAACCAGAAAATAAACTAACTGGGTAATAGTAAACTAAAATAAATAATGAACTAAAGTAGACAGAAATAAACTTTAGTCAATACGACACTCAGTTTTAAAATACTTATTTAAAATATTTGTTCGTCATGCATACGTAACGAATTTTTATTATTATCGTCATTCTGTGAATTCTTCCTATTTGATGTCATAAAGTTTTTAAATAGAGTGTTTTTCATGAAAGGAGTCCTGCGGATCAAACATGAACTAAAATATCTAGAAGAAAAAATAGATCCTGTCTGTTTATATTTCATGTTTACTTTTTTAATTTTTGGGCAGCTTTGCATCGGGAACGCTAGGTGTTTCGTTTAGTTAAGTTTTTATAAATTAAAATTTTATCTAGGTATTTGTAAAATAATAAATAGGACTAGACCTCATTAAAGTCTATCTTTTAATGAGGTTTATTCCAAGTTTTTCTTTAATTTAAATTAATTAAATTTCATATTATTTAATGTGAGTGCACTAGAAACTAAATTCAATCTAGATTGTTCTCCTGTTTTCGTGATGTTGTATCGAAATTAAAGACATTTTTCGGTTTAAATCGCGTGGTGATTATTACTTTTAGCATTGATTCAATGCTCAACGTTTCTAGACCTTTAAAGGTCCCTTCTTCAGGAATATCTAGGAATATTCTAAAGCAGGGACCTGTAAAGGTCTCGAAAAATAAACACAAAAGTAAACACAATAAAAAGCGTAAGATTTCCATTGACTAACTTCATTACGGCCAAAAGTGCCCAAACTATATTTATTTTCTGGCGACTACAGTGCTGCGTCGGGAGTTCGAGAGATTTCCTTCACGAAAAGGACTTTAGGCACATTGTAAATATACTACAGAATAAAATAAAATATCTATACTTATTAATATTATAAAGAGAAAAGATTTGTTTTTTTTTTGTGTGTATTTATGTGTGTGTGTGTCTGTATGTTTGTTATGAATAAACTCAAAAACTACTGGACCGATTTCAAAAATTCTTTCACCATTAAAAAGCTACATTCACCCTGAGATACATAGGCAACTATTGATATTCCCACGGGCTCGGGACTTACGCGGGTGAAACCGCGGGACGCAGCTAGTATATTAAAAATAAACACACCTAAGGCGGGTCCAGATTTGTGTCATTTCGATTCGATCACCGTATCCGTATCAGAGTATCTCGTATCAAGCCCCTAATCAAGTTCTGGTGTGTACGCCTCGATTTGCTCCGTATCCGTATCTTCACAATAGTATCTGTAGGTATCTCCTTTGATGATCGGACAAAAACCGACATTGGATTGAGAAAGGACACATATCTGTACCCGCCTTAATGTTCTGTAGTAGCAAAGCAGATTTGCGTTTTTGCCTTTAGAAAAGTATCAGGCGCGATTTATCAGATATTTTTTAAACTAAAACACAACCTATCCTACATACATGAGTGTTGTCCGGCCTAGTGCGAGTCCGACTCGCACACGAAGTTTACGGAGATTATTAACAAAAAAAAACAAGTTTGTTGTATGGGACAACTTAAATATTTTTAATTCCGTTTTCAGTATTAAAATTATTGTTGTTAAATAGCGGCAACAGAAATACATCATCTGTGGTGATTTTGACTGTTAGCTATCACGGTTCATGATATACAGCCTGATGACAGACGGACAGACAGACAGACAGCGGAGTCTCAGTAATAAGGCCCCGTTTTATCCTTTGGGTACGGAACCCTAAAAACCTAATAATCCTAAAAAAAGTTGTCTAAAGCGAAATAAAAAAAAAGTAAACAAAACATTAAAAATTAAAATCAAATCTAACATGATCACGATTTTAATTTCATCATTAAAAAGTCACCTATCAACCAAAAAAAACTACATTGAAATCGGTTCATCCGTTCGTGAGCTACGATGCCACAGACAGATACACACACACACACACACAGACAGACACGTCAAACTTATAACACCCCTCTTTTTCCGTCGGGGGTTAAAAAACAGCTCATGTATTTTTTGTCTATCAATAAATTGAAGCACTAACATTTACCCAAATCGGTCAAATCAGAGTCCCTGACCCGTGTATTTATCGTCCAACGACCTTTGCATTTCAAAGCAAATAAAAAAGCAGTTGAAACAAAGAGATAAATATGCAATACGTTGGCAGATACGACTTTGTTATATACGTTGTAGGTGATTTTGTTTGAAAAGTTGTATAATAAAGGGCGTAAATGACAAACTATTTATCAATTTGTGTGAATTATTTAGTGTTGGGAAAAGAGTAGCGTGTAGGTTTTAATGGTATAATAATATGTGCACCGTGTAAATTCGGGGCGGGTCGCGAGTCTACACAAATATTATAAAGAGGAAAGATTTGTATTTTAGTGTGTTGGTATTGGTGAATTGGTAAGATTTTTTTAAATCGGTCCAGTAGTTTTTGAGTTTATTTATAATAACAAACATACAGACGCACACACACACAAAAATACAAATCTTTCCTCTTTATAATATTCGTAAAGATATAGATAAGCTTCGCTCGCTCGGTCTTCAAAAAGAGGATTAAGGCTGGCGCAGACCGGATGCGTAGTTACGCGTAGAACTACGCACGTAGTCACGCGCGTAGTTAACTCGATGTCACACCGGGTAACGCGCGTAACTACGCGCGTTACGACCAGTACAGCTAAGATACGTGCGTGTTCAAAGTTCGGTGTGGCGTCCAACATGGCGCGCCATTGAATACAACATCATCAATGCGACGTTGCCGCTCTGCTATGCGTAAGGTACGCAGCCGGTTTGTGACTTGAGAGCTGCGTTGCGTAGGGCTACGCATTGCGTAGACACGTACGTCTTTGTTACGCAAGCAGTGTGACCTGTCTCATACAGTTTCATACATTACAACTCAGGGTTACGCGCGTAACCACGCGCGTGGTAACGTATACGCATCCGGTCTGCGCCAGCCTTTAACCGATTGCGATGTGTGATGCTGATGACTGATGACGTCAGTTCACATTGACGACCTCTGGCGCGTCGTGCGAATGCAATGCAGAAGGTTGCGTGTTCGATTCCCACCGGGAAGTACTTATGCTCAAAAATAAATATTGTTTCTAGTCTAGGTGTCTATCTATGTACTTCATAATATGTATTTACAAAAGAAAAATAAATTTAAGTATTAGGTATATCCGTATTCTCAACGAAACACAAGTTTAGTCGCTTCCCACGGGGCTAGATGGCGCTGTGTGTTGTTCACATAATTTATTTATTATTTACTTTGTTAAGTCATTATTATTATTATTTGATTAGCTTACAGGCAGATAGGTATAGGTACTATAGGTGCTAAGTATAACTGCATAGGAACTGTAGGTATGTACATTTTGTGGTTTTTCAAATAGTCATTGTTACTCATTATTCAGGATAATGACTTTAATGATATTTGCCAAATGTGGGTAACACTCACCCCCTTACCTATAAATATTATTATTGATATTATTGATGATTAACTCATGACTATACCTACTCTTTTTTAGAATCTAAGACCAAAAATGTACCTAAACAAAAAACGGTCACTATCAAATGAAAAAGTAAATAAAGAGCTGTCACTTTCAAAGAAATGTCAACTTTGAAACTTAGTACGGAACCCTTCGTGCGCGAGTTAGACACACATTTGGTCGTTTTTTTGGGTAGTAGGGTAAACAGTTAGTTTTTATAATTTTTGTAGTAAGATTTTACCTTACCTATTCTGTTGTTGATTAAAATCTAACTAAAATAATCTATAGGTAACTAAAATGTTCTTGAAATGGTTCAGTAATTACCGGTAATTTTACTAACACTTCAAAAGCTTTAGCGAAACTTTTTGAAATTACCACAACATTTTTGTTGAACCGTTTTGCGAAAAATCTGACAATGCTGAGGCATTGTTGTTTATAGAATACTTGGCTTAAAGCTAAGCCAATATATCCTTATATCCTTTTCCAAAACCATATTTTCGATACCGTTTTTTGTAGCCCATCACTATTCAGATCAGATTGCAACTGTTTGTCACTTTACAAACTTATTAAACATATTATCTGCGGCGCTAGTGTCTTTCCAAAGGTTAAGGTGATGTTTTAGTTCCAAGAAAATCCGTCAGCAAATTGAAATGTGGTTATCGGTATAGGACCCCTACTACAGAAATCTGGTGGTGATTGCAATAGCATTTGAAGGCGATTTCGATCGCGTAGCTATCATATCCTATTTCTACGAGTTTATATACGAATATAATATGATTATAATATTATAAATTATATATGAAAGTTTGTTATGTATGTGTGTATGTTGCGCTTTCACGCAAAAATAGCTAAGTATATCGATTGCGATTAAACTCCATATGTAGATAGCTAAAATGTCCTGAGTGACTAACTGACTGATCAACGCACAGCCTAAACCGCTGTAAGTAGAGAGTAGAGAGTTGAAATTTGGAGAGTGTGTTCTTTATAATATGATGAAGACATACGATATAAAAGGGGTTTTGAAAATTTCCACGGGATTGGGAATTACTGGGTGAAACCGCTGGACTCAGCTAGTAATCGATATTAATCCACTGGAAATCATCTATTTGATATTAATGATATTGGCTCTCCGGTTTTTAGTTTTTTAAGTTATATTGTTAAGCAGCTGTTGGTTCTCCTAAAAATAAATAAATAATTAATCCATCGAAATAATCAATATTAATCGGTTGAAATAATCGATATTAATCCATTGATAATCGAAAATTCATAGAAATCGATTGAAATATTCTCATTCTTGCATAGTAGAGGTACTAGGATCTCATGAACGCACAGCCAGTTTAATAGTATCGTACGACGGACGCAGTCACTTAGCTTTCATTTAGTACCGGGCCGTGACATACGTGGTCCAGTGACTTGTTTTTTTGGTCTTTTTATTATTATTTCCATGTCATCGATTGAAACAATCGATAATAATCGGTTGCAATAATCGATATTAAACGATTGAAATAATCTGTTGATAAAAACGATATAAATTGATTGAAAAAATCGATATTAATCCATTGAAATCGATTGAAATAATCTCATTCTTACGTAGTAGAGGTACTAGGACATCATGAACGCACAGCCAGTTTATTACTATCGTACGACGGACGCAGTCACTTAGCTCTCATTTAGTACCGGGCCGTGGCATACGTGGTCTAGTGCCTTGTTTTTTGGAGTTTTAATTGCACCCCAAAAACATTGCACTGTATGAAGATACATTAAAACATTACAAATAGGTAATCAATATTAACGATTGAAATAATCGATATTAATCCATTGAAATCGAATGAAAAAATCGAAATCAATCCATTGAAATCGAATGAAATAATCTTATTATTACGTAGTAGAGGTACTAGGACATCATAAACGCACAGCCAGTTTAATACTATCGTACGGCGGACGCAGTCACTTAGCTCTCATTTAGTACCGGGCCGTGGCATACGTGGTCTAGTGCCTTGTTTTTTGGAGTTTTAATTGCACCCCAAAAACATTGCACTGTATGAAGATACATTAAAACATTACAAATAGGTAATCAATATTAACGATTGAAATAATCGATATTAATCCATTGAAATCGAATGAAAAAATCGAAATCAATCCATTGAAATCGAATGAAATAATCTTATTATTACGTAGTAGAGGTACTAGGACATCATAAACGCACAGCCAGTTTAATACTATCGTACGGCGGACGCAGTCACTTAGCTCTCATTTAGTACCGGGCCGTGGCATACGTGGTCTAGTGCCTTGTTTTTGGAGTTTTTTATATTATTAAAGTGAGTGAAAGAACCGGTTTTTTGAAGGTGTGTGATTGATAATTTAATATTTATTTATCAACAGAATTGATAAATAATTATTGTGTAACCAATTGTTTTGATAAGTTGTATCTTTTTCGATCAAGGTAGGTCACTCCACTCTAACTAAATTTAGCGCAGAAAGTTAGATAAATTCAGTTTTTTAATTGTAGAGTACGATTTGACATATCTTTATGAAGGAAACATGTAAAATACTAAGAACCTAAACGTCAGATTGTAGTCTGAAATTAATAAACGTAGATATAGATACAAAATTATAACTTTTTTTTAATTTAAAAGGTATTTCATGCAATAATAAAGTTTTATAGCGACTAGTTTTTAGGGTTCCGTACTCAAAGGTTAATAAATGCCCCCCTTTCTTAAAAATGAATATCTATTGCACGATGTTGCACACAACCGCGCTTTTACCCCCGTAAGTCCCGATCCCGTGGGAATATCGGGATCAAAAGTATGTTACTCATGGTGAATGTAGCTTTCTTATGGTAAAATATTTTTTGAAATCAATTCAGTAGTTTTTGAGTTTATTAATTACAAACACACACGCACACACACAAATACAAATCTTTCCTCTTTATAATATTATTAGCTGCGTCCCACGGTTTCACCCGCGTAAGTCCCGATCCCGTGGGAATATCGGGATCAAAGTAGCCTATGTTACTCAGGGTGAATGTAGCTTTCTAATGGTGAAAGAATTTTGAAATCGGTCCAGTAGTTTTTGAGTTGATTCATCTATTACAAACATAAAGACACACACACACACACACAAAATACAAATCTTTCCTCTTTATACGTTTTTTGTGCTATTGGTACGGAGCCTAAGTCCAACTCGCACTTGGCCGGTTTTTTAGGGTTCCGTAGCCAAATGGCAAAAAACGGAACCCTTATAGATTCGTCATGTCTGTCTGTCCGTCTGTCAGTCCGTCCGTATGTCACAGCCACTTTACTCCGAAACTATAAGAGCTATACTGTTGAAACCTGGTAGGTAGATGTATTCTGTGAACCCCATTAAAATTTTCTTACAAAAATAGAAAAAAAAAACAATACATTTTTGGGGTTCCCCATACCTACTTAGAACTGAATCTCTACATTTTTTTTTCATCAAACCTATACATGTGGGGTATCTATGGATAGGTCTTCAAAAATGATATTGAGGTTTCTAACATCATTTTTTTCTAAACTAAATAGTTTGCGCGAGATACACTTCCAAAGTGGTAAAATGTGTGTCCCCCCCCCCCCCCCCCCTGTAACTTCTAAAATAATGGATTGATAAAACTAAAAAAAGTATATGATGTACCTACATCACTATGCAAACTTCCAACGAAAATTGGTTTAAAAGAGATCTAGTAAGTAGTTTTTTTAAAACGTCTTAAATCGAAAACCGCAATTTACCTTTCAAAACAAAATCTGTTGTATAGACGGAACCCTTCGTGCGCGAGTCGGGCTCGCACTTGGCCGGTTTTTTTATTATTGTTCAGGTCCTTAATGTTTTGTGTAATTATCATTATTGTAGGTAGGTAGGAAATAATTGTTTTTTTTATCTTTTTTTATCTGTAACCTTAATTGAATCCAATCCATTGGTTTTTTGAACCGACTTCAATAAAGGAAGAGTTCTCAATTTGTTTATTTTTTCTTATAATAAAATTGCGAAAGCTACCAACCAACTTTGGATTATTAAAGACGTTTAAAAAACACAGACTTAAATCCTGTTCCTTACAAGAAATATTACACAAGGAGAAACGCAAAAAAAAAAAAAAAAAACAAAAAATCAAAGTAGGTACGTTTATTCATTCGGATATTAGCAAGATATCTCTTTGACAAGTCATTTTTTTTTATTTAATTTACTCTACTATGTCTTCGGATCGCGACCTCCATGACATGAGAAGAAGACACAAGAAACTCATGGGGTTTTTTTTGTCTCATTTCATCATTTAAATCATCATTTAAAATTCTCCCATTACAGGATTCGAACCTGTGCCCCTCGCTTGCCGGGCGAGTGTAACGTATTATGAAAGTAACGATTATGAAAGCATATCGTTACTTCACCATGTCATGTGGGTTCCCGTGTGGCGCAGTGGTAGCACACTCGCCCGGCAAGCGAGGGGCACAGGTTCAAATCTTGTAATGGCAAAATTTTTGATGATCCATTTCTCCTCGTAAAATATTTTTAGTAGGTAATAAAAAAATCCCTAATAAAAAAATCCTTGTCCCAAAAAACAGGTCCAAAAAGAATGCAGTAAAATCAAAAACTACCAGGATGTCAGAGAAGGTAGGAGTTCGTTTCGAAGAGGCCGAGCGAAGGAAGGGCCTCATTCTGACGTCAGTGGCGGTGGCGTGCGGGGCCCTGGGATGGCTGGCGAGGAACTCCCCCACAATGCTGGGGGCCGTGGCTGTCTCCGCTGCGTATCTCCTGACCGGGGATAGATACCAGTGGATTTATATATGGAAGAAGACGCATAGTAGAGACTTTTTGTAAGTACTTCTTACTTTCGCATTTATGACCCTTATAAGTCCCGATCCTATAAGAGAAACGGAATAAAAACTAGCCTACATACTTTTCCAGAATCCCAGCTATCTATCTTCCAAGTTTCTTTGCAATCAGTTCAGTAGTTTTTGCGTGAAGGAGCAACAAACATGCTCACATTAACAAACTCACACGGTTGAAAAATAAGTTCTACCACAGAATACATGATAGTAAGTACTGAGACTGTCGGTTTCTAGATCGCGGTATCGTTGCGTTCTATCGAGTTATAGGGGACTTTGGCTTGAGTGTCAGCGCTTGACTTCTACCTATATAAAAAGGTTGCCTAGAAGAAATCATTTTTTGTGGCATTAAGCACAAAATGTGCTAAATGCTTGTAATATCAAAAACATTAGCTAGTTGCGCTCCCCGGTTTGTCTCGGATTATTTTTAATCCAGTAGGAAGATTCACGGGGCGAGTGGCTGGCGCAGTCTTTCTTAGATTATATGTTGGATTTCGATGTAAAGTATGCCATGAGCTTCGTTTAAAATATAGCTATCTAATATTAAAAATCAAATTTGAATCGGTTCAGTAGTTTTTGAATGCATAGCATTTATAAGTAACAGAGAAATAGTACCTAGTAGTAACTACAAATTCCTGATTTAGAGCTATTTTTTATCCTAAGTGGTTTTTTTTAAATTTAGAACTAAGTATATACAGACTTTTAATCATCTCTTCCTCTAATTGAAGTATGTATTTTAGACATACTATCTGTTTCCTGCGGTTTTAATCGCATAAGTCCCGATCCCGTGGTAATTTCGAAAACCCTTCCTTATCAAGGCCTACATCACATAAAGAACACACTCTTCAATTTTCAGCTCTCTACATTCAGCGGTTTAGGCTGTGCGCTGATCAGTCAACCAGTCAGAACTAAATTACTAAGACTCCGCTATCCATCCGTCTGTCTGTCTGTTTCCCTTTTTACGGAACCCTTCTTCTGCTTCTTCTTTTCGTATAGTTGTGTGTCTCACCTAGTGTTAGAGTTTTCAGGTCGCCCTAACGCCTCTAACTTGACCTAACGACTGCTATCACAGACAACAACCGGGACCAACTGCTTAACGTGCCTTTCGAAGCACGGAGGAGCTCGTGTAAATGATTTTTTGCCACACAAATTATCGGTCACACATCCAAGTAAAGACCGCGCCATGCGTTGCTTAACCCGCACGACCGTTCAAGATAGGCAAAGTACAGCTAGGCCAATGAGCTTCTCATTTAACCTAAATATAAAAAATGTCCCGACGAATTGAGAAGCTCCTCCTTTTTTGAAGTCGGTTTAATAGAGACAATAAAATAACCTACAAACCTCATTGAAATTTAATTCAACAAAATTATTATTCCAAAGAATGCAGGGGACAATGTTACATAACAGAACATACTTAATATTATAGTTATTATGTGAATAATTTGTTATTGTTTTACATAAACAAACACACCTATGTACCTACTTATCTATATACTTGATGTAAACAAGTTATGATTTCGTATCTTTTAAGATAAGACTATAACTATAAGGTAGGTAAGGTATGTAATTTTTTATAAGGGAAGGATAAATCTACTCTTTTCTCCATACAAACTTTACAAACATAGTCGACTGTTTCCTCCCTGGATAAAGACATTAGAGCAAATATGGTTATGGCATAACGTAGGGTCATGGCTGATATAGGTTTTATGGCATAAATATAATATTTTCTCTAATGTCTTTATCAAGGAAGGAACCAGTCGACAATGTTTTGTAAAGTTTGTATGGAGAAACAGTAGATATTATATCCTTTGCTATGTTACGTTAAGGGGCGTTATATAGTCGCTAAATTCACGCTGTCAGGTTGTCACGCTGTCACATTGTCAGGTTCATCGAAAATTGTTGAATATTTCATGGCGGAATGATGTTGATTTTTTTTTGTGAACTTATGGATTGTAGGCGACATTGTTCCCGATATTTTAGTGCAGTTTAGAGACAAATATATGTCGAAGGGTGTTGAAGCCTATCCACATTTTAGCCAAAATGGTCATTTTTTGTCTAAATTTGGACAGGCTTTAAAAGTTTTGGAAGTTTTTGTCTTGAAACTACACCAAAATGTAAGAAACAGTTTTTTGTTTGAAAACGTTTCTTACATTTGAAGTTTTTGAGACTAGTCCTCTTAAGCTAATGTTAGCTTAACATAACCTACGTGCCTCAGTCGTAAGCGCGGAGAGATGCAGTCCACAATTTCATTACGACAAAACCTGTGGCGCAATTGACTAGCGCAGTACACGGAATGTAAAGGTTGCAGGTTCAAGTCCTGTCAGGTGCAAATTTTTGGAAAGCATTTCGTCAAATAATCAGTCCTCAACGAGTGATAAAAAAGAAACTGTAATACAGTGGGGTCCGGCTTGATATCTACTTATATTTGATTTGAAATTATACGATGATTAGATATAATAAATTAATACCTAGATACAACATAATCGGTATTAAGCAAACACAAATAACATGCAATTACATAACCTACACGTGTACAAATCTAAAGGAACCCTAAAACTTTACATTCTCGTATGAGAATGTAAAGTTTAAGAGTTCTTTGAAGGGAGAAAACTTTACATTCTCTATCCAGAGTAGGATAGCTAACAAATTGTTACAAAAAACGGGGCAAGTGCGACACTCGCGCATAAAGGGTTCCGTACCACTATCACAATTGGATATGGAACCCTAAAATGGTTTACAACAACCAATTTTTAAATTTTATAGGAAAATATGAAATATTTATCTTCGATTCTTACTCCCATCAAACGACCGAATCACTGAAAAAAAAAAACCTTGGCACAAAGAAAATCTGAAACATAAAATAAACTCTTTGGTAAGTAAGGCAGACTAGTATATTTGACAGATAGGGCAGCCATTTTGAATTCCATGACCAACTCGATTTGTCCTCCTGTCCTTCTTCCTGTCCTGACTAGACTCCTTGTTATTTTTTAAACACGTTTGTTGTATGGGAGCCCCTTTTAAATAATTGTTTTATTTCGTTTTTAGTATTTGTTGTTGTAGCGGCAACCGAAATACATCTTCTGTGAAAATTTCAACCTTCTAGCTATTACGGTTCATGAGATACAGCCTGGTGACAGACGGACAGACGGACAGACGGACGGACGGACGGACGGACAGACAGACAGACAGACAGCGAAGTCTCAGTAATAGGGTCCCGTTTTTACCTTTAGGTACGGAACCCTAAAAATGTAGTAAGTAGGTATTTATTAGAAATATTTTAAGGAGACGAGATTAAAACCGCTTGCCGGGCGAATGCACTAACCCTTGAACCCACGTGACACAGGGAATTGTATTTGTGTTTGTGTGTGTCTGTATGTTTGTTATGAATAAACTTTAAAACTACCCGGTCGATTTTAAAAATGCTTTCACCATTAGAAAGCTACATTCACATTGAGTAACATTACAACTTTTCCCGATATTCCCACGGGATTGGAAGAAAAGAGTACTTAAGTATTCTTTCTCCTTCAAACCGAAAAAATGAATTTAATTTCAATCCAAAACGGATGGCGGTGGTCGTTTGATTGATTTGTCTTCCAGGTACACGAAATATTAATTTAAGTTTTGTTTCACTTTTACTAACGTAGTTTATTAAGTTTTCTTTTCTACTAACAAATTGGATCTTGTTGTCTGAATTAATGAATTTGATTGATTGATTGATTGATTGAAAACATCGCGAAAACAGAAGAAAAGTCTAAATATAATATTTCTCAACTACGAATTCTCACATTTCTCCAGTAGGGTACATACCTACATTAAAATGGTAATAATCCATACGTAAACCGCAAACACTCGAATATTATCATATCATAGGTCGGGTGTCACATATCGTTCCGCATAATACGTATCGCATAATAGTTCCGTACCTAAAGGGTAAAGTATCCTTTCCCCTTCAAACCGATATAATTAATTTAATTTCAATTCAAAACATCGCGAAAACAGAAGAAAAGTCTAAATATAAAACAGACAGACATGACGAATCTATAAGGGTTCAGTTTTTTGCCATTTGGCTACGGAACCCTAAAAAGAGAGTCAAGCAAGGGACACCCGGATGGAACAAGGTTCCAAGTAAAAAAAAAAGTGTATCCGTTACAACTTTTGGTCTTAATTTTTTCCGTCTAGCCCCTTAGCTGCGCGCGATAAGGAACTTCGTTCCAATATTTCTCAGCAACGAATTCTCACATTTCTTCTAGCATACCTACATTAAAATGGTAATAAATAATCCATACGTTGACCGCAAACACTCGAATATCGGAAGTAGTAGTTATCATATCATAGGTCGGGTGTCACATATCCTATCGTGTCATAAGTCATAAGTCCGATATTCTTTGAAACAATGAATGTTATATTTAGCGTGCGGGATCAAAGTAAGTACTCTTTTTAGGGTTCCGTACCCAAACGATAAACCCTATTACTAAGACTCCATACGTTGACCGCAAACACTCGAATATCGGAAGTAGGGGAGACCGGGTCAAAACCGTACATCTAAGCGCCGATGAAGAAAACTCAATAATTATAAACCACACATTATATCAAATCTACATATTTATTTAGCAAGGTTCATTGGCTAACAGATTAGCTAACATTAGTCTTAAATTAGGTATAACAAATTAATAAAAAAACAAAGAACAAAAACCTCTCCTTTTTACGGTTTTGCCCCGACACCTGGGTAAAACCGTATACTGTGTACGATTTGGTATATATCTATCATTCATTATACACATTAAATATATACACATTATATACATACACTTATATATACATTATACACCGCCTCAATTGCTTTTTCCATGTTTTTTTGACTCTAGGCTTGCCTCGACGTACATATTTTATAAATACGCGCCATCTGTAAAACAACAAATCAAATGTTAAATGTTTCTTGGACCCGGGTCAAAATCGTATATGTACGATTTTACCCCTTACGGTTATGCCCCACAAGTATGATTTTAAATAGGTCATTCACCTAAAAAAGTATATCCATGAAACTTAACCGACTAATTTTTTTAAAAACTAGAAAACACATTATATGATTTAAACAATAAAAACTTACCTTAGTTCACCATAAAACTTATCTATTTTAACCCAAACTAATGCAAAAATTTAGATCAGGCTACTCTGAAACTAAAATTTAATTTTTTTAATGCGTGGCCATACTGCGACAAGTGTTTGTTGACAAATAGTTCTTATTGGTTAGAACCACTGACAAGCTAAATGGCGGTAAAATTTTAATTATTGACGCGAATAGCTGTACCATACGGTTTTACCCGGGTATACGGTTTTGTACGGGTCTCCCCTAGTAGTTATCATAATATCATAGGTCGGGTGTCACATATCCTATCGTGTTATGGCGCCCTGGTAAGTACTCGGGCCGAAGTCCGACATTCTTTGACAACAATGAAAGTACTAGGATGTTATGATTTAGTGTGGAAAGGTGGGGTCAAAGTACCATCTATAGTTTTTTACTTTCATTCATAATAGTTTAAAGTAGAGTATCCGTTTGTTTGTTTTTGTGTATCCGCTCGGATTACGAGTAGTAGGTAATTTGGTTTATCGGTGTGCCTTTCGTAATTTGGTTGCGTTTGAAACAGTGTGGGACAGCTAGTCAAATGTGATGCCTAGCTATGTTCAGTGAACTCTATCTATACAAGTACGTGGTCAGTGGTTATGTTATATGAATGACCGACACGATGTTATGATTTCCTGGTATGTAGATAACTATAGACATAGGTAATATCTTGGATAACAGCGACTTCTTAAATAAAATTATAAAATAACATAATAGGTACCATTTACATTTATCGAATTTAAAAAATAATCTTAAATTCTAACTAAATACAAAATTAAATTAATACTGAATACAATAAAAATGCAATAAATATATAAATAGCCTTGACAAATATAGATAAACTAGCAGAGTCCCACGTTTTCACCCGGGTAAGTTCAGATCCCGCGGGATTATCCAAAAACCCTTTCTTAGTGGATCCCTCCCTTCACATCACAAAGAACACACTCTCCAAACATATCTCTAGGACCACTCTAGGACGTCAGTTAGGGTTCTAACTAAGTTGATATCTACGTCAGTCAGGACATTGAATTTTATATGTAAGTATACTAGCTGTGCCCGCAACTTCGTCAGCGTTTTTCGAACACCTACCCATCGCTATGCAAAAATCTACACTTGAACGGATGACCAGGGAAGAATGTTGCTGAGCAGAAGAGAATCATGGCAGAGTCTATTTAAGTGTAGATTTTGCACAGCGCAGCGTTAGGTAACTTGTTCGCATTACTTATTATAAAGAAGTAGCGTTTACCGAAAATATAAATATAATCAAAACCCGACTTCGAAAAAAAGGACAAAACAATAACAATTAGCTCTCCTACATACAGTGCAACCGATTTATCTGTTATTGCTCGAAACCCGTTTTGTTTTGGCTAGTTCCGATTCCATCCGGTTGCGTGGTGAACTAAATTCAATTATTTTAAATAGTAAAATTTCATATTGTTATTCATTATCGCTATGAAAAATAGCTTACTGTGAGTTATTCAGTTATCTAAATACACAATACTAATCGGTTCAGCTGTTCTGAAATTTAAATTAATAATATACCTATAACATACCCAACTTAATTTTGTGTATATCTGTATATCAAGTAGGCAGACGACAGTTTATTTCCAAATTTTTGGCCTCTCTCTTCCAACACGTTACCTCCCACTGTTCAAAATTCCACACTTAAACGGGCGACCGTTTAAGTGTGGAATTTTGCACAGTGGGAGGTAACGCGCGCTGCTTATCTATAGCTACTAATATTATAAAAAGTAAAGTTTGGGTATTTGGAAGGACGTTTGTATGAAGTAAATACGTATGGTGTTCTTCATAACTACCAAACCGATTTTCTTGATTCTTGCACCAATATACCTACATTACATTATCCAAAAGCCTAATCTTGAGTAATGCCGCCGCACATACCTAACCGCTCGCACCTTCCCCTTTAGTGCCCACTGCCCAGTGAGCGTACGGGCGCGGGGGACGGGGGGGCTTTCTAGTTCTGGTTGCACTCCAAGCACTCGTCGAGTACTTTGACTCGGTGCAATACATTTTAACTACCCCCTATTGTCATAAGCGTAGATTATACTAAAATCTCGCATATCACGTTATCTATTTTAATGTAATTTCATGTTATAATGAGCTAGAGTATTTTTATTACCTATGTATATTAAACTTTTATAGGCGACTTTAGCCTGACAAAGTAGATTTAAAATTATTTTATATCAGTATTTAAATTATGTACTGTTTTGTTAAAATTTAAGACAATAAAGAAGTTTGAAAATTGAAAATTGAAATTGAGTAATGTCATTTTAAATAACAAAAACACGATATTTCTTGAATAATCGTAGCTAATGAAATAGCCCGCTCCTTTATCTTCCTTTAAAAACGTAAGAGAAGTGTTTTAACCGCTATCACAATTCACAACTGATGCTAAGCGTCGATGCCGTCAAAGATAAAACACGATGACCAGTGCGCTTACACCTACTTCAATCAGGTTTCTTACAGTCTCTTTGAAAAAAACAATCATTAGTTACCTACTTGATTTGGGACTCATGATAATGTCAGCCGCGTGATATAGGAACAGAATCTGTTCCTATATCACGCGATCTGATCGCAATAACAGTATGGGACTTACAATGAAATTGTGAAAAAAAAAACACAAAGAAATACAAACATCCAAAAAAAGAACAAAACAATATTCAAACTAATTAAGAAAAAGCTGTAAAAATTATCAAAATTATAACCGTAACTTTAATCATTAAGGAGTTTCCCGATGAGAAGGTGGTTTCGGGTCCAGTCCATCAATTTGTATCTAGTGCTTTGTAAGCCGATTCTATTGATTATTATATCCGGATAAAAAGTAGTCTTAATCCGGGTCTAAAGCTATCTGCATTCCAAATTTGGTTCAAATCGGATAAGCCGTTTCTGAGATTAGCGGGAACTAACAAAGAAACAAAGTCATTAAAACACTCGATTCGTGTTTAGCTACCGATTTTGAGACGGCTTGCATTTTTTTTTCTGGATATAATACAACTATCAGCTCCCCGCGGTTTCACCCGCATAAGTCCCGATCCCGTGGGAATATCGGGATCAAAAGTAGCCTATAGCCTTCCTCAATAAATGGACTATCCAACCCCGAAAGAATTTTTCAAATCGGACCAGTGGTTCCTGAGATTAGCGCGTTCAAACAAACAAAAAAACAAACAAACAAACTCTTCTGCTTTATAATAGTAATAGATAGATAGATTACAGACTCTTGGAGCTTATTGGCCTAGCTGTACCTGCCGATCATGATCGATCGTGTCGGTTAAGCAACGCTTGGCGAGGTCATTACTTGGATGGGTGATTAATAATTTTTGTGGCTAAAATTCATTTTTTCGAGCTTCTCCGTGCTTCGGAAGGCACGTAAAGCAGTTTTTTCATTCTTCATTCATATAACTTTATTTATACACATTTGATTATAATAAACTTCTCGCCAAACTGACTTGCAGTTTATTGGCAAGTATACGCTTATTTCAAGGCTACAATTAAAATGTGCACCTTACACACACAAAACTATTCACAAAACTATTAATTAGGTACTATACATAATTAAATAAGTTGGTCCCGGTTGTTATCTTTGATAGCAGTCGTTAGGTCCAGTTAAAGGCTTTAGGGCGACCTGAAAACTCTAACATTAGGTGAGCCACACCACTAAACGAAAAGAAAGAAGACTTACCTCTTTTGAATGAAGGTGTTATACTTCTTTTGTATCATGTCGTTGGCGACATCTATGGACTTTGTTAATTATTATTTTGCAAACCGGGCGTTACTATGGTTACGAAAATTGTTGACAACCGACATAAAGCAACAATTTAGGACTTTCGGCGGGAAAGCGGAGACAACATGTCGTGCTCCAATTTTATTTTCGTTAAACTATGTTGTAAACTCGGTTAAATTGTGTAATTTTGGTGGAATCTTATTCAATTTAGTTCCGTGAATGTGCACAAGTGTAGTGAAAACAAAATTGAGTGTTAAACATAAACTTTCCGTCGTTCGCGCCGAAGATCCTTGAAGGTTATAGTAAAGTTGCCACCGCTTTACCTTAGCCCCTGTCTTGAAAATATAGGCCCGATCGGGCTAATTTCATGCAAAATACTTGATACTGGCAAGATGTACAAGATGTACGACGCCAAAACTATATAAGAAGAAACTTGAAATATTCTAAAGAATTTCGAAGAAACTTGAAATATTCTAAAACTTGACCCTGGCTATTCCAAATTGGCCATATCGGTCTCAGACCGAAATAAAAAAAAAAAAAAAAATTTAGGGATATTTTTTTTCGTAATTATCACGATTATTTAAATGTAATGTAATTGTATACATAGGCCTATATGTTAAACAGTATTTTTCTTAATGTTTTGGATACAATATTGCCACAATCTGTTCGCTAATTTTTAAGATCTTAGGTAACAAAGAATGTAAACAAAAAACCTACCTGAATCGCGCAAGCGATATTTTTTTCCCGATAACTATGAACAATAAAAATTCAATGTGATTAAGATGCTTTATGGATGTTATGAATGGCCACAGTTTCTGTACACATTTATTATATGTAGAGATAGAGATAGAGAAAGAGAAGAGATAGAGATGTAGAGATAGATATAATAATGTTTAGTGACATTAGGGAAATTACTCGCACACCTTTAAGAGGACAGTCTACCTACTCTTTTTCCATACAAACGTAGTAGACTGTTTCCTCCCTGGATAAAGACATTAGAACAAATATGTAATGTGTATGTCATAAAACCTATATCTGCTTTCTATCAATATCATTATCCAGGGCGGAAACAGTCGACTACGTTTGTAAAGTTTTTATGGAAAATAGAGTAGGTAGACTGTCCCCTTAAAAATGTGGATCAAAATTCGAACGTCGTTGTTGAACACCCACCATCTAGGTCATCTAAGGTTTCTATGCCAAAACAACAACAAAACTAAGAGATGATTTCCCCGTACAAAATCTGCAAGCACTTACTAACAATACAACGCTATTGACGACTATCCACCGAGCAATAGGTGTGAATCTCTACATCACCGGACGCAATGATATTATAATCCACACACAACTATTCAGTCGTTAGCAGCTCCTTGGACCTTGGACCCATTGATACGGGATGCGTGTCCTGTCAGGTGGACAAACATGTGCGAAGATCAGATGATAAAAACCTCTTTGAGTGTTATGTGCGCCTGGTACCTAGTGAAACCATGTTGCTTTCTCATGAAAGACTGTTGAAAGTTGCACAGAAGATGGTTAGATAATCGGTGGAGAACTGTAGCCGCTATAGCAACAAATACTAAAATCAAAATAAAATAAATATTTTAATACAAGGGGCTCAACAACGACAAACCTGATTTTTGACATAAAATGCAACAATACCGCGATGTATTTTTACCATCTACCATCTATCGCGCCATCTAGTGATGGATTTGATAGACTTATCGTTTGCTTTGCGTTCACGGATTGCTTGGTCTAGTGTTTATTTTAGGATTCCGTACCCAATTGTGATAGTGGTACATAACCCTTAGTGCGCGAGTCCGACTCGCACTTGGCCGGTTTTTTATGAAGTCATGCCAATCAAAACTGAGCCGCTTATTTTAGTACAAGCCTAGCTGCTTATTTTGGTGCTAAATTGTGATGTAAATGTTTATCTAGGTAATTTTTATGTATGTATTTTCTGGGTAAACACCGAAACCATGGAACCGATTCCAAAAATTCTTTCACCAATAGAAAGCTACATTATCGTGGAGTAACATAGGCTACCTTTGATCCCGATATTCCCACGGGATCGGGACTTTTATTTATATCCCTCGATCCCAATGGTTTCCATTGACCATGAGTGAAGCAGCCGGAAGCAGCTCATCACGGAGACGCAAGTGTAAAGGTCTCCATGATTGAATGATTGTACCTACTAGTGTACTAGTACCTACCTATCTACGTCAACTGTTGTGTAACCCCCCTCGTTTTATTCTGAAGGACTCTCGTGGAATTTTTGTAACGGACCTTTGAACTATTTGAGCACTAGCTGCGCCCGCGGTTTCACCCGCGTAAGTCCCGACCCCGCGAGATTTACGGGATCAAAGTAGCCTATGTCCTTCTCCAAGGTCCTATTTATCTCTATACCAAAATGCATCAATATCGGTTCAGCGGGTTAGGCGTGAAAGCGTAAAAGACAGAGTTACTCTCGCATTTATAATATTAGTAAGATTTTTATTCATTGTCTGTACTTATTCAAAGAGATTAAACCACAGATTAAAGTATCAGAAGATTTTTCATCTGTTTTCGCGATGTTAGATTTGAAATTAAACTTACAAAATAAATCAGCATCATCCTCACGATGTTCCCGGTTGTATCAATTTCGAGAGCCCGCGGTCCGCTGTCCTACTTTTATTTACGTCTCACAAGATAAAATGTTACTTACTGGCTGCGTCCCGCGGTTGCAACCGCGTAAGTCCTGATCCCGTGGGAAATATCCGGACCTATGTTACTCAGGGCAAATGGAGCTTGGTGAAAGAATTTTTAAATTGGCACAGTAGTTTTTGAGTTTATTCATTACAAACATACGACACACACACACAAAAATACAAATCTTTCCTCATTATAATATTAGTGCAGATGCGGAATCGGAAACAATGTCACCTACAATCTGTACACAAAAAAAAGTTCTACAACATTCCGGCATGAAATAATCAACAATTTTCGATGAGCCCGACAGGGATATTCAGTTTCAAGGTCGTTGGCGTTGTTATTCCTCTTAAGGCCCGGTAAAATGTAACTATGTTATAAAATCGTGTGAAATTAAATAAATAAATAAAATAAATAAATAAATTCTGCGAACAACACACAGCGCCATCTAGCCCCGTGGTACGCGACTAAGCTTGTGTTACGGTGACTAGACAACGGATATAATACTTATATTTATTTTTCTTTTGTAAATACATACATATTATACATAGAAGGACACCCAGACCAGACACAAATATTTATTTTTTAAGCATAAATACTTGCACCCGGCGGGAATCGAACCCGCAACCTCCTGCCAGTTAGTTGCCAAATATGTCAGTTGTTCTCTGTTTCAGAGGTCTACGAGTCCTGCTAGCCACAATGTTCAGGATCTGGATATGGGAGAAGCAAGGGATCACCGTGGTCAACAGATGGGCACAGGTTGTCAACATGAATCCCGATAAGAAGGCGTTTATTATGGGGGATAGAGCGCTTACGTTTAGAGAGGTAAGATTGTTACAATCAATTATAATAGTAGGTTCCGCGGTTTTAGCCGCGTAAGTCCCGATCCCGGAGGAATATCGGGATGAACAGTGACCTATGTGTTAATTCAGATATTCAGCTATCTGCATACCAAGTCTCATTGGAATCCGTTAAGTAGTTTTTGCGTGAAGTAAAGACTTAAGATTAACAGACATTCTCATTTACTTATTTACGTACAAACTTTGGACCTGCAGAGTTATGAATGCAAAGCAATCCCGCTTTTTGACCGAGTCACTATGCCCGCAGGGGTCTGGCATGTAGATTCAAATCCTGCTCGCAACTATGACAGGTGCACAGTCATTATGAACGTGTCTAAAAGCCTACGCCATTAGTCCACTAGGCCATAAGTCTGGATTTCCCGGTAAATAGAGACTTATGGCCGAGTTTTGGAGAACTGTCCCATAAACCGTTGCATACATCAGTATGTCTGGTTACCTTACATCCAACTGCTGCTTTGTTTTCCAGTGTAACGAGCTAAGCGACCGCATAGCTTGGCACTTCAAACGCCAAGGGTTCAAGCCAGGCGAAGTCATAGCTCTCTTCATGGAGACGGCTCCTGAGTACCTCTGCATTTGGTTGGGGCTGGCTAAGCTGAGGGTGACGACGGCATTGGTGAACACCAACCTGAGAGGCGCGCAGTTGGTGCATTGCCTGAGGATTGCTGGGTGTAAGGCTGTGGTGTTTGGGGATGAGTTGACTGATGGTGAGTTGGATTTACTAGTTGCTATATCGTAGGACTCTTCGGCGCCCAAAGACATGGTACATTCGCCAATCCAGAGTACGCTCCCATTGCGCCACGGCGCTCTTTACGATGTTAAAACTAATGAGAATTATAGAAATGTAACTCTAATATCATGGAAACTGGATGAACGGACTTTTTAGGGTTTCGTATCTAAAAGGTAAAAACGGGACCCTTTTAGTAAATACTCCCATGTTGTTTCCCATCTGTCTGTCACAAGCTGTATCTCATGAACCGTGATAGCTAGACAGTTAAAATTTTTACAGATGATATTATACCTATTTCACCGTTATATTGAAATCAAAACATTCCAACAAGAAATCCCCACCACACTCACTTTCTCTAAGCTCTCTGTTCCTAAGAAGTGTGTTCTGTGCTGCAAGATCCGACATAACACTTTCTTCTCAACTTGCAGCTATAAAAGAAATCCAGAAAGAGATACCAGACATGCCGCTGTTCCAGTACAACTCACCAGAACGGGACAGCGCTACTTCTCTACTAGACACTATACCCTTAGGGTCGGAGCTGAAGCTGATGACGTCAGAACCCTTTACGGAAGTGGTGCAGGCAAAGCCAAGAGACACGGTGTTGTATATCTATACGAGTGGGACGACTGGGTTTCCTAAGGCTGCTATCATTACGAATATTAGGTGAGAACTAAATATTGTAGTCTTAAAGCTTAAAGTCTAGTGTCAAATGTCTTCATACAATCATGCTACATACTAGACCTACATCCTAGATCCCGTCGTGTTATTTCGGTGAGATTAATTGTCTTTTATCTAAACCTAAGTCGCAAATTCAAAGTGCAAGCCAAAAACGAAAAAAGGACATCCTGACTACCGGGCGGCGAGTCTGGTCAGCCATCCCATGGTACCTCCTGCGTTGTGGTGGCTAAGAACGCTTAGGGATGACAAACATGCCTTAGCACCATTTGTTTTGAGTAGTTATTGCAAGTTGAACCATTTCCCTGTTAAAACCTATTTCAATTCGTCCAGGTACCTCCTAATTCCTCTCGGAGTTCACAACTCTGCGTCCCTGACCACCTCGGACGTGATCTACGACCCGCTGCCACTGCACCATACAGCCGGGGGGGTACTAGGCGCAGGCCAGGCCATCATTCTCGGCTGCACTGTGGTCCTGAGGAAGAAGTTCTCTGCTAGCAACTATTGGAGTGACGCTGCTAAGCATGGCTGCACGGTAAGGATCCAACTGAAAGTGACATTATACTGGAACTTCTTTGAATGTTATGTGTGCCTGGTACATCTAAGCAGTTTATGGGGTTCATGTTGCTTGCGTCCGTCTGTTTGCGTTAGTTGTTCCAGGCGTGCATGACCGATGTTGGTAGTAAATTAGTAAACACATGTGATAATGAATCACATGTTCACTGCAAAAATAAACACGGTTTCGTCGTATCTTCTTCTCATTGGTGGTCTTGTTCCGAAGATACAGTTAATTGTACTTAGTAGTAATAGTAAGACGATTCAAAGCGATCATGTGTGCGATTTTAATTTATTTAAGATATTTTGACCTTGACTTTGAGAGAATAAATTAAAGTTAAGCTTTAGCTACGGCAAGTTGCAGCTTGCTCTAAGCAGACTCGTCCATGTTTTGATATATAGGCCAGGGCAGCCACTTAGGAAAACTGATGCTATCTAGTCATTTTCTAGTTAAGCGTACCTCATCTTCGATCACATTATCTTCCGAGCCATATTGTCGAACCGGAAAAACTATCCCGTTATTTGAGAACAAGAGATGGATTGTTTTCTCGAACGACAAATGTTTCTCGTGCTCTCGTATTTTCGTGTTTTGAATTATTACCGTCGCGTCGCAAAGAAGAGTTATATGTTTATCAGTCTACTATGTTTGTTTGTCTACTCTGTTTCAGGCTACTCAATACATAGGTGAAATCTGCCGATACCTTCTCTCCGTGCCTCCTGGTCCCAATGACCGAGCTCACAATGTGAAGGTCATTTTTGGTAATGGACTAAGGCCGCAGATTTGGAAGGAGTTCGTTCAGAGATTCAATATAAAGAGAGTCCTGGAGTTCTATGGAGCTACTGAGGGGAATAGTAATCTTGGTAAGATTTGTTCCTGGTCGTTTATTGTTGATTGGTATTGGTATTTTAGACGTTAGTTTTCTTCGTCTCTAAGCTAGGCATTCTTTTCGAATTCAAAAAGACTCCGATTCTCAAAGTTTGGAGCTCTAAGCCGAATCTTTTTTTATATTGTTTTCGATTAGGTTACTATTTTTTTAATTCTGAGGCTTGACTAATAGTTCCGCATTTTATAATACGTATGTGTTTTTCTTTTATTTTAGTTAATCTGGATTCCAAAGTTGGAGCCATTGGGTTTTTGAGTCGACTAGTATCTTCAATTTATCCCTTAACTTTAGTCAAGTAAGTAATTTAAAAAAAACATTACAATAAACAAACATTTGTTTATTGATTTCCAATATCGTTTCCTTATGATAAAACACATTTTCAGATGTGATGAAATCACCGGAGAAATCCTTAGAGACAACAATGGAAGGTGTATTAACTGTGGACCACATGAACCTGGTAAAATAAAAGAATACTTTTTTGCCATCCCCTTCCACCATTTTGCACATTAATTTAATGATATTAAACTTAAATTACTTACGACGCTTTTATTTATTCTTCTGCCAAAATAAATGACTATCCCATTAGAGACTTTAGATGTTTGTTTGTTTGGGGGTTTGTATTTCAATCAGGCCAAAACTACTGAACCGATTGCGATGAAACTTGTTTTATATAAGTCTTTCTCTGTTATAAAATGATCTGTATTATCTACAACAATATAGGTACCACTCTCAGTGGTAAGGCCGCCTATTGTGCCACTATAGATTAAGATTTTTTGTACTATATTTTATTGTAATTTATTTTTGGTGAGAACAATAAAGCGTTCTATCTATCTATCTTTCTATAGGAATTTGTCGAAATTGGTAAAAATTGGTGCGGTTGTCCGCGCTTATTTAAATTCAAATTGTGTATGAATTTCATATTTAGGACCGGTGTAGTAGGTTCAATGTATTAGACCAAATTATAAAGTTTTCTAAACTTTTTCTTTCAGGTCTACTTTTAGGCAAAATAGATCCCAAAAAAGCGATTCTAACGTTCGCCGGTTACGCAGACAAAACCGCCTCCGAGAAGAAAATGGTGAGGAATGTGAGAAACGAAGGCGATTGTTATTTCAACACTGGAGATATCATGGTTATGGATCATTTCGGATATTTCTACTTCAAAGATAGGACCGGAGACACTTTCAGGTTAGTTTGCCTCATATTTTTTACGTGTGTAATTTGACTTAGGTCGTAAAACTAAAAAGGAAAAAAAAATGTTGGAAATAATTTTAATAATAATACAAATAGATTCTTCTTCTGTTTTCGCGATGTTGTATTGAAATTAAAGACATTTTACCACGCGATTCAAACCGAAAAATGTCTTTAATTTCAATAATACAAATGTTTGTTTTTTTTTCTATACATACACGTGTATTGTTAAAGCAAATAAAATTTTTATGTTTACTTGCGTAGATCCCGAGAGATGGTTGGGATCAAAAGTATCCTTTGTCTTTTTTTATCTCTTAAACTATCCCTATGCAAATTGTCATTCAAATCGGTCGAACCGTTTAACCGTACCGTGAATAGGGAACAAACAATCAATTAATATACCTACAAACAAACACACAAAAATACATACAAACTTTTGGATTTATAATATTAAGTTTGGATTAACCAAGACTTAATATTAATAGGACCAGCTTCACGTTAAGTTTATGAAGTTTAAAATGACATGAATGTTTGTATCAGGTGGCGGGGTGAAAATGTCTCGACTACAGAAATAGAAGGAGTTATCAGTAGCCTTGCAGGGCTCAAAGATGCTGTCGTTTTTGGAGTCCCGGTAAGTTTATACACCTCTCTTTATGGCCTGTCCGGCTGCACCGGTCTACAAATCGGAACACGGACGAGTCAGCTTAGAGATAAGACTAGCATTGTTGTTTAAAAAAAAGTCTACTTTCACATTAAATTTATAGCCATCTGGCAATTTAGTTTCTTAAAAAAATGCTTTCCAAAATACTGGTCCCAGCAGGGTTCGAACCTGCGCGATTTGGATAACCGTTCCAGCGCATCATCACTACGCTACTACCATACAGGAGCCCAACGGTGATCCAGTGATCTAAAATCCTATAATATCTCCTGGAAATTACACATTGAACTCAGTTTGTTGCGTTAGACCAGGTGATTATAAAAAAAACTATACTTTTCGCAGGTACCGCACGTCGAAGGCAAAGCCGGGATGGCAGCCATCGCAGATCCTGAAAAGAAACTAGACCTCTCCCTCCTAGCCAAAGGCCTCAAAACATCCCTTCCAATCTACGCGAGGCCACTATTTATCAGGATACTGCCAGAACCTCCTCTAACCGCCACTTTCAAGCTCAAAAAGAAGGAGTTAATGGAGCAAGGCTTCAATATAAGCGCTCATAAAGATCCAATGTATTTCCTAGATCAGAAGACAGGAGACTATGTAGTCTTAACGCAGAAACTGCATGACGATATTAATCAGGGTTTGGTTAGGCTGTGATATTCTATGATTTTTCTTTATTGTAATTACGTTATGTTAGAAGTAAGATGCAAAAACGCGTTAGCGAAGACCTAAAAAGCATTTACAGTATTTGAAGCGCTACAAATGGTAATATGATACAAGTGCAAATTTAAGATAAGATGCGCTCTTAGATAAAAACAAATAAGGGCAAATACGGTACCTAGCCACGGCAAATGAGTCGATAAAACTGCGTCAGCTGACGCACTAGCCTCAGTCGCCGTTGTCACGTGAACACGTACTGTCTCACTGCGATTCCTAGCTCATATTTCGACTATGCAATACGAATATACCGTATCTTCCCCTATAAGAACATCATTGATTTCGCTTTTAATTTTATCTGCGAAAAACTTATTTTAAAAATTTGACGTTCTTTGACAGTGGCAATTGTCAAAATTGAAGCCATTACGCGCGCAATTCCATACCCAATATACTTGCTACTCCAGCTAGGCAGCTTGACAGCACGAAAAATCGAATCACCATAAAGGTTCCGTCTCTTTCTCTCAAACGACGAGAAAAAGAGGGAACCATTATGTCGATTCGACAAAATGTATCTTGTCCTGTCAAGCTGCATAGCTGGAGTGGTATTTTTGAACTGGAAAGAAAACCCATCCGTAAGCGAAAGGCTCATGAATTGGTGCGCGGTCTCGCTCACACACATTTACAGTGAGCGAGAGCAAGCATGCGGAACTTGAAATTTTGTATACGAATTTAATTTCAGTCGTTTAAAAATATAGCTTCTGAGCATTTTAAAGAGACTATAAAAATCTACAAGGGGACCAAAACAAAAATGTTGAGAATCTCATGTGAAAGTGTATTTTTTGTTGAGAAAATTGTGATGATAACAAATAAATTAGTTTAAGTTAGATAGAGATGTGTATTTTATATAGATACTATTATGTTATTCTTTTGATTAAAAAGTATTGTTTTTTTTACACAAATGTTTTTTTCTATGAGCAATTATATGTTCAAAATCACGTTTGTTCTATGGGAGGCCCCCTTAAAAATTTGTTTTATTTTGTTTTTAGTATTTTTTGTTATAGTGGCTACACATAATCTGTGAAACTTTCAACTGTCTAGCTGTCATGGTTCATGAGATACAGCCTGGTGATAGACGGACAGACAGCGGAGTTTCAGCAATAATAGGGTCTCGTTTTTACCCTTTGAGTCATCATCATCCTCACGATGTTCCCGGTTGCATCCCTCTCTCAGCCCGGGGTCCGCTTTCCTACTTTTACGTCTCCACTTCGCACGATCTTCAACATCCCGTGTAGTGAGGCCATTTGCACGCATATCCGATCTTACGACGTCAAGCCAGCACTTCTTGGGTCTTCCCAATCTGCCGCGGCCGGGCGGAGGCGCCATAGCAAGACATTTGTTTCGCACGTAATTAGCCGGTTTTCGTAAGCGACATTCTTGCAATTTACCTGCAATTTCTCGGACATGAAGGGTGCCCCTGATGCGGGAGTTTCTTTTTACCCTTTGGGTACGGAACTCTAAAAAATGAAATAAACTCAATTTGACACATAAAGCACTTTATTCCGTACATACAATCTTCTAACATTTAAACTCCTTACACACAACAAGTTCCAGGGTACAAACATTGACTGCCTGTGCCTGGCTTTATACTAATAAAAATTTGGCTAAAATAATTATATTTTTATCTAAAACACATTTAGCCTTATTAATAAACGTAGAATAAGATGGGAGTAGTAAGAACATAATATGTTGTCTTTCTCCAAGAACTTTCAAAGTTGACAGACAGGAACAAAAAAACGTGTGGCACTCGGGGACTGCCGCGGTAATAAAGCTATTGCATAGCATTTTTCTTCTTCATGCTACATGGTAGGCGGAGTGGGGGTGTTAGGTTTTATTTTCGTTACGGAATTTCTTGATTCGCGCTCAAAGCCCGCGATAAAAGCTATGCAATAGCTTAAAAGTGGTAAAACTACTCCGACCTTAGTCCACGTTTATTAATACGACTATAAGGTCAGGTGGGGTAAGAGAAACATACTTTATTTTATTCCGAGTTCAACGCGACCTAGCAACTAAACTAAATCTGCTAAACGCATATTGATATTTTCAAATAAATACTTGGTTTATTGTCTATTTATGACTTTGGTACATAATCTGCTGCTACTGCTATCTTCAAAAATAAATGGCAAAATACTTTCGTAGTTTTAATGTTTCACTTACCCCATGGTTTGGGGTAAGAGAAACACTTTTAATATCTCTGTAAATATGGTAGCTATAAGCACATTAAACAGTGTGTTAGATCAGCAAACCCGGTCGCAATCAAGTATGTATCGTATTTCGTTTTAATAGAGTTTAAATTACATTAAAAGTAGAAAAAATGAAATTTGGGGTAAGAGATACACTAAAACAGAGATTAGTAAACATTTTATCCATTATATTCAACACAAAAACGTGAACAAATACGCTATGAATAACTAAGTAGATATTATTATTTTTTTTACATTAAGGTGATGGGAAAGTATCTGCCCGCGAAGTTTTTGGTAAGAACCACCTAGTTAAAAACCGAAATGTTACTTTGTGATTCGCGCCAATTAAACATAAGTTTTCACCAATACTAAAACCTAAATTAAATGAGTTTTTACAACTATCCAAAATTCGCAAACATCTGTAACATTTTAAATTAACCATCAATTATTGAATTAGGTACAGTGTTTTGCGAATTTCGGATAGTCGTATTTAAGACAAAAAAAAATTCGATAGCTGATACTTCCCCATCACCATAAAGTTTTAGTTTAAAGATTCACCTGCATCTGCATCTATCTGGAATGAAAGTCAATTAATTTTAATTTGTTTTATTATTTGAATATGGATCTAAATGAAACCGCGCTAATAATGGAAGTCAAATAAATATGCACCAAATTACATGTACCTTCGTGTACCTATTTAGAAAATTTTGCAGGTCAAGGAAGAAATGCCCTCTCAGATTTTAATAAAAAATAGTATGTAATAGAATATCAACAGTAATTTACTGAACACATGCTACGCATTATTAGGGCGTAAATGTTTACAATCCCTGACATGGGGTAAGAGAAACGTATGTTTCTCTTACCTCGTATTTAGCTGATCCACTTACCCCAACAATAATTTTATAGGTTTTGATTTGATTGCAACAAAATTAGTATTATCTGTGTTAATTAATTGTAAATGATTATTACGGAGTAAAATTTACCTTTTTCTAGTTATTTGTGTGTTAACAAACTAAAAAAAAAATACTTCTGTCACTATTTTTTACCATCGCAAACAAAAGGTGTCCAACTCGTGTTTTGACGGTGAAGAACTGTCAAGTTTGTTTTGATTTTTTCTCGGCGTTGGGTCAACGTAGCGACATATTTGAGGGAACGGTAGAACTAATAAACTTAGTCTGTTCTATCGACAGAGCTATTCTTCACTTAAACCTTATCGTTTAATATTTATTACATTTCGTTTCTCTTTACCCGGTGTTTCTCTTACCCCACCTGACCTTAAAACATTTCTCTGAGCTACTAGGATAACATCAATATGTAGTAGTTACCTAGCTAAGAATTACATTTACCTTCTCACTTATAAACGCTGCATAAACTATGTATCGTTTGTCTTTTACTGTGCCATGAAGTTTCAAAGGTGACAGACAGAGACAAACGTAACATAACTTATTCATCGTTTATAAGTAAGGGGGTTTATTTGTGTGACCATGAATTATGATACAACCCATACATATCTGGTAGGTAATTCCATATTTGTAGACTTTCCAAATCCTATACAAAATTTAATAAACCAGTTTAAGTTAGCCTCTGGCTCCAATAAGCGTCCATACAATAGGAGGGTCTTTGGTTGCTGGTCGTCAATTACAAACCCATATACATGAGTAGTTATCTAGCTAAGATTTACATAGCATTTGTGCGACCATGATCAAACCCATACATACTAGTAGGTAACTCCATATTTGCAGACTTTCCGAACTCCATACAAAATTTAAGAAACCAGTGTAAGTTGACCTCTGGGTTGCATGTGCGCCCATACAATAGGAGGGTCTTTGAAAGCTGGTCTTCGATTACAGAAATCAAGTAAATATGCGATAATGTCAATCACATGATGACTGCAAAAAATCACATGAGTTTCTTGTGTCTTCTTCTCATTGGAGGTCATAGACTATCCGTTTAAGGTGTGTCTGCAAATATATGGGTTACTGTACCAGCAAAGTTCCACTTGGCAGTAGTTATTACAAGAAATCTATCTGAAACACTAATTTATTTGTATCAGGAACCATTTCCCTCGAACACAATTCGTCCAGTAAAACGGGGCTGATTGGGATGTTTTGCGAAATTTGGGACGAGGAAGGAATTTGTAGTAATTTCTATGGTTAGGTAGGTTAATATTAAGGTATATTAACCTTACCTAAAAATATTGCACTAAAAAGTAAATTAAAACTAAACACAATTAATATACTTAAAGTAAAATTTCTATTGACTTAGTCCATTAAATTCTTCTTCTTCGTGTCAGCTGCTTCAAATCCCTATAAAGTTTTGGCCCAAAACTTGGCGACCTACTGCCATGTCCATTAAATTGATATTATCGTATTAGGTACCCCTAAATAAAGGTACCCCTTCCCTAAATATCTAATAAATATCTACTCCCAGCGATTCTCGTAAATATTTACGTTCGAACGTATCTTCTTTCCTTGATCGTCCCAAATATCGCAAAACATCCCGAATAGCCCCGTTTTACGGTACCTAATAGTACCTATGCAGTTTTTTTACACAAATATTACAGAGTGGAGACATTTTTTTTCAAAATATTTGGTCCAATAAGTAATTGTCTTAAAATAACAAATATGTAGGTATCCATTACTACTATCAGTATAACTAAATCCTATCAAAAGATAAATAGTGATATTTTATTTTATACTAATAAATATATTGTGGGAAATTGAGAATACTGAAGAAACTATGGCCAACACCTGTATTTTAACCGATTCCCAAAAAAAGGAAAAGGTTCTCAATTCGTCATGTACCTATGTATTTTTTTTGTACTGGAACAAGAACCGGAGAAATTTGATGAAGGTTGATTAGTACTTTAAGTATTGTTTCAACGCTCAACGTTTCGAGACCTTTACAGGTCCCTTCTTCAGGATTGACTGACTTGACAATGCTAAAAGTAATAAACACCATGCGATTAAAACCGAAAAAAGTGTCTTTAATTTCATTACAACATCGCGAAAATAGAAGAAAAATCGAAGGTTAAAAGGTTAGATCCAAACCTTTTGTAAGTATTTAGGTATTAATTGATTAACTTTTTTGCAGTAAACTGTTCAATATTATATATGAATAAACCCTAAAAAACGGGTGATTGATCTTCCTCCCAGCCTCTGAAAAATCGTAATCGTAATAATATTATTCCTCAGTGTGGGTAAACAATTTTAGAATCTAATGTTTAAGAACGCGGCGACGGATTTACGCTGTAAAAATGAAAAAAAATGTTTCTCCGTTTTTTTTCATTTTCACATGAATATTTTGGAAAACCTTGCGGTGGGGACAATACAAAAGTAAAATCTTAATCCGAATAATATCGATATTAAGGTAGAAAACTAAATTTTTCATAATTTATTTTGGTATTAAATTTGTATGGAAATGGTAACAGTCGCCACGTTCTTAAGATACATTATTCTGTTCTATTTTAATAATCTAAAGAATTTGTGTAGATGTTATAAAAATAGTTTATATTTATTTTCTTGCGGTTTTCTCGCAAAATTCTAATACCGTAGAAAGTGACCAAATAATCGAATTTCACGTTGGTGTCGTCTAGAATCAAACTTCGCTACATCCACTTTTCATGAAAAGAGAGGTTTTGATCTCTATGGATTTATTTTAAACTTTTATCCAACTCAACAAACTATTTATGTATGAACTCAGTTCCATCTTGAATTATTTGATGCTAAAATCGTGATTTTCTATGAATCCTTTACTAATGAATATCAATAGCCGCCACATCAATGATTGATTGTATTAGGCGTTTCTTTTCGGAACTCCCTAACTACTATATTAAAGTATAAGATTTAGTTTTTGGTCCCGACACCTGACTAGTGTTATAACACTGTTCGCCAACAGTGTCGTGCGAGCGGCGTCTTTACAAATTTTTGTCGCCCTCACAGTTCGGTCATAGTCTACATTCCTGATGATGACTTTTTAAAGCCGAAACGCGTCGAAGCATGGTTAATGCAAGCTTTGCAAGCTGCACACTGCACGCTGTGTTATTATTATAACACTAGTCAGGTGTCGGGACTAAAAACTATATACCTATTATTCTTTAACATAGTACATCAATAATTTTGACCAATCAGAGCATCTGATTCTGGATGTAGCGGAGTTTGAATCTAGACGACACATTGATGGTATGACTTTGATTGTGGCCATGCAATCTGCGCATATACTTACACATTATCTTAGTGTGTGCGAAAGGGCACATTCAAACCCCTCAGAGTCAAAGTGATGAAGAATGACCGAAAATTTCAACTTCACACATTTTGAATTTTCTAAAGTTTGAATCCAAGATTGGAACACCAATCTTGGTATTCCATTAAATGATGAAGACTTATGATCTTTCTAGATCTTCCTGTCATCAAATAAACTTATTAAATATTATTTATTTATTTATTTAACACATATAACAGCATTACAGGTTTTACCTATTGCGCTATTACAGAATTACTAAACTTAAGATTACAAAGTACAAATCCTATTTACCTATAAATAAATAATAATACACCATTAAGACCCGGTATAACGTAACTACTTATGATGCTCTTATCTGTTGAGGCATTTTATCCAATGACCAATCATATTTATCTTACCTCACTACATTTCACATTAAAAAAAGAAACATTATTGTCAATATGTCATCGTCGATTCTTCAACCTCCTACCAACTACCAACAACGGGCCGTCAAGAGCCACGTCTATCTGTTCTTGGGACTTGCCCTTTGTTTCAGGAATCGTGAGCAAAATATACAGAGCCCCTAAGAGAGTGATGGTAGCAGATATGTAGTAGGTCCCGTGGAGCCCTAGGGTTAGGGCTATGAGGCCGTAGTAGCGGAGCAGCAGGAAACTGCAGAGCCACATCCAGGATATGAGTAAGCTGGATGCAAGGCTTCGGACCTGGAATCGAAATGTTAAGAGTTTCAAAATTTATCAGACAGATCTTGTAAACGATGGCCTGATGATGGCGATCTTCTTTTTGAGTCAATTCCTCGTTTCTGAGGAGCTTAAACATTCTTTTTTTTCTTTTCGTATAGTGGTGTGGCTCATCTAGTGTTAGTGCTTTTAGGTCGCCTTTAACTTGACCTTACTGTTGCTATCATTGACAACAACCGGAACCAACTGCGTAACAGTCGTTTACGAGGTAGACCCAGGAAACAATGGAGCGATGAATGCATTCGACGTAGAGTTGCTTAAAACAGCTAAATTTGTGTGGAATGAAATGGGGCAGGTGTTTGTCTAGCTAGCAGAAGCAGGCTAAGAAAAAAACTTACATTTATAGAAAACATCTCCGACATCAGCACATAAGGCACCGACCCCAGCCCGATATTGTACAAAAACAGCACAAGCGACAGCAGCACCATAGGAGTTACCATCGTCTTATCTTCACTGTACTGCGTCACGTTCACCCACTGGGTCACATTACTCACACTCTCACTCACTCGAAACTCCGATATATCACTCAAATTTCTCAAAACTATATCACTGTTAAAGAACTCTGCAGTCAAATTTTGAGGCGTAGGCGTAAGAACGTATTTTTCTTTGGAATTGTGCGTTTTTTTGTAAGGCCACAATCGGTGGGGGTACCAGGAGTGTATGTGGATGCGGGGGTCGCAGTATACGCCGAGGAGGGCGAGGCAGCACGTGATGCCTACGCAGGACCAGAGCAGCAGCATCTGGAAAGATAAATTTTTGGGCATTTAAGATTGCTTGACAAACCAAATGGTCAGACAATGTCTTTAAATCTTTTCAAGGCAATCCGTCATCGTGTCGCTTTTGACCATGGTTCGATATGTCTCGTCTCATCCGAGCGATATTCCCCGTTGCATTCCTCTCGGGAGCCCGGGGTCCGCTAAACCCCAAATTAGTTAGGGGTCGGCGCAGTAGGTAAGTCATCATTGACCATACCTTGTGCAAATAGATTTGGCAATATTTTTACGGCCGGCCGCCTGCCTGGCACCAACCCTCCTAGGGACCAAGCAGTTTATCCGCCACCGCGCGGAGAGAACTTAAGGTTTGCTAGTCTCCCTCAGATTCCTTAGTCGCCGGGAAGAGATGAGACGGGAAGAGATGAGGTAGCCCTATTTAAAAAAATAATGAATAGTAGAATGGTGAATGGAATGGACCATGGTTCGATATGTATACTAGTGGAACCAATAAGTCATAAATCAACTAAATATTTTAGATGAGCGTGCGAACTTACAATCTGATGAGACATTTACTCGTAACTGTCCCATAACAATGTGCAAGTGCATATCAACGCATTCTTTAGATAGGTAAGGTTTGTTTAAGGCACGTTTACGGGGGTATTTATGGGGCCCATTAAGATCGTTGGGCCCAAGCCAACCTCACCTGCGAGCTTTGTGCACCTGCTGAAGACCGGACGAGGCTCTGGCGCAAACTTTCTCTATGGAAAGTCGCGAAATGGTTTCGCCATGATTATGATGTTTAAGGCACGTCTATAAATACCTCAAATAACCTTTTTTTCAGTTTAAGTGTTACCTTTCTTCCAAGTTTGTCGACAGTGAAAGTGGCGACAGCTGCTCCTAAAACCAATGCCGTCCCACAAAGGATGGCACCAGCTTCTGAAGTCTCGAACAGCGACCGTGGTAATGTTCTGAAAACGATGGGATCGTGAGCAGTTTAAGTCCGAGAATGGCATAACAAAATAAAACAAAAATTTAAGGGGGGCTCCCATACAACAAATACGAAACGACTTATAATCTCTCAGGCTCTAACACCGAAGAGTCTACGTAAAGTGATCTGAAACTTTCAGGCTGCATGAATTATCTACATAGGATATAGTGTTGTTTCAGTGGAAATGTAATTTTACAGTAAAAAATCCTTTCACTCTACTAGCACTGCACTATCACTGCACTATAAGGTATAAGGTATTGCACTATAAGGTATTAAAACAAAAAGGTGAGACATTCGCCAATCGAGAGGGTATATTCTCGATAAGAGCCACGGGAGTCATCCCGTGGCGTCTTACTGCCTAGCCTCTCTAGAAGGAAGCCTTTGCCCTGCAGTGCTAAAAGCTGCAAAGCTGCCGACAAGCCACTATGCAGCTTAGCAGAAAAATATGTAAAATATTGTTAAAAAAAATCTTACCCATTGTACAAAGTGAAGTTATAAGCAGTAAGATTGAGATGTGGCACCGCATGAGTCGAATGCTGTACTAGAGCTGCAGCGAAGCTGTTGACTGCGCCTGCGCCAGTACCAGCTGCAGCTAACACTATCACTGCGCAGGAGACGAGAGCACGACGGCTGCGACGGTGTCGAACTGAAACCATATTTGACGATCTGAATACGCAATCCCGAGTGCGATTCCGGGTATCATATAAATTATCACCGATAATACAAGCCTATTTGTTTAATTTGGGTCTAGGTGAAATGTCCTGTAATATTTCAACTACCATCATCATCTGATGCCATCTTCTATGGAAGAACAGCCGACTGGTGACCTAAGGATTAGAATATAATTATTGTAACTAGCTGCGTCCCGCGGTTTCACCCGTGTAAGTCCCGATTTCGTGGAAATATCAGGATCAAAAGTAGCTTATGGTATTCCAGGACTAGCTGTCTACGTTCCAGCTTCATTGCAATCGGTTCAGCGGTTTTGGCCTCAAAGACTAACAAAGTCACATACATACTTGCAAACTTTCGTACACACCTAAATTTCACACTCTCCAAATTTCATGTCTCTAGGACCAGCGGTTTGGGCTCTGCGTTGATATATATAGATCAGTCAGAACATTGAATTTTATAACAGATTCAGTTGCCTTGTAAACTGAAGTGTCTTCTGCAGGTTCTAAATAATATCTTATTAATGCCGACAATTTTATAGTATAGGTACCTAAACTGTTTCAAGAACTCTACTCACATAATTCCCTACACGCAGAAGCCTCGGTCTTCTGAGTCTTCTTCTCTGAATTAGAAGTGGAATCCAGTCCGCTACTCCTCTTCAACATCGGCTGGAACATCTCCGAGTCCTGACGCCTGATCTCCTTTCTCCTGCCGTAGAAGTCAGAAGTCCTGAGATATCAGAAAAGCGCCGATCTCACTATCCAAATTGCAGGGTCCTAGGTAGTGACTTCACGATGCAACCTTGATTTATTTTTAAACTGTTTCCAACACTAGGATAACTGGCATTTAAACCCTACCTTATCTTCTCAGTCTTTATCTGTCTACTGCTGATCATAGGCTGCCCCCATACGACGCGACGCCACAAATAGCTCACCCACCTCCAACCAACGACTCCCCGCGACCGCTAAAATGTCGTCGCCTCACCGAGTATGTGGTCTTCCAAGACTCGCTGTGAACTGGTAAGTATTTTAAAGAAATGCTTTCCAAAAACATTGCACATGACAGGACTTGATTCTGCAACCTTTACATTTCGTGTATTGCGCTAGTCAATTTGGGCACCTGTCGCGCAATTGGCTAGCAGTACACGGAAACGGGTGCAAATTTCTGGAAATCAAATCATCAAAATACCAGTTTACGACGTATGGCGTATGGGGAAGGCCTGACGAGTATGGGCTGAGATGATAAGGTAGTGACGTCAGAGAGAGATCGAATATTGAAGAGACTTAGGAGAAAGCGAGAAAAGGGAGAGTAAAGCCACAGAATAGGAAATAGTCATTTATTTTAAATTGGATAGTGACATCGACGCTGAAAACATAAAAAATATGGTAACTCTCAAACTATGAATTAGTTTGTAGAGGATTATTTCACTATCTCTAGGTCTGAGTTTTAAATTACCTAATTTTTGTTCAGTACCTTATTCGAACTTCTTGCTGCTCGATGACATCAGTCAAATCTTCTCTGAAATCTGAACCATCGAACCAGCAGATTATTTTGGCAGCGTCCTGGAAATTAAAAAGTTAGAAATGGAAAAGAAAATATTTGATTGGTTTTAAAGACATGTACATTTAGGCCTAGGCCTAAGGTATAGGCATTAGACGTGTAGCCCCGGCCTAGAATCTTCTTCCCGTGGATTTCGTAAAAGGCAACTAAGGGATCTGAGGGAGACTAGCAAACCTCCCCTCTTCTCTTTCTCTCCTCGCGGTGGCGGATAAACTGCTTGGTCCCTAGGCAGGTTGATGTCAGGCAAGCGACCGGCCTTAATAATATTGCCAAATCAGATTTGCAGAATATGGTCAATGATGACTTACTAACTGCGCCGACCATAAATAATTTGGGGTTTATCGAACCCCAGGCTTCCTAAAGGGATGCTACCGGTGTAACGCCCTCAAGTCTGAATGTAGCCTGATTAATTAAAGTATCAATCGTGGTCACGGGACCAAATTGTAAAAAGCCGACCTCTACCTATCTTGTAATTAAACTATTTTTAATCTATACTATAATTAAACTATAAGCTCTAGAAGATTATAAGGTCTAATCTAACTAAACAAAGTACCGAACTGTAAAGGAACAAAGATCTAAAGGCCTAAAGTATGTCAACTAAACTGAACGAAAATACCTAATTATAAGCATCCCTAACCTACATGAATTAAAACGATATAATACCTAATTGATTACGATCAATCTGACCTACCTATCTAAACTACCTAATTTTTGATTGTGTGATGTACCTTTCTTTGTTTTTGGCTCGTGTGAAAGTCTAGCAGTTACAGATACCCACGTTGTGAATTGTAGTTAACTCAAGGTTCCATAAAGGTAGACGAGATTACAGAAAACCTACACCTATCCAAATTATTCCAAGTATTATCTGTACTCCTAAACCGACTTTAATTGAAACGTTAAAGGAAAATTTAAGATGATCTTTTACTGTTTTATGTGATCAAAATTGTTGCTACTTGAATTTAATTGATTACACTATAAATTGACTGAAAGATGTCTCTACTATCTATGTCAGATCCTCAACTCTAGTCTACGGAATGAATGTTATAAGATAGCTAACTTAAAATTAAGGGAATTAGGTATAAATAATGATGGTACACAATAAATTAGATATTAAAATGTTGTTTTATTATATACGGAGATTCGATTACCTGATAGAGAAAGAATCCCCGAAAGAAAACTCTACCGGTGTAATTAATCAAATGTTAATGATAACGGACAATATTTAATTGAATTATGAATTTCAATCTCTATAGTAACTTGACCAAAATGTATTAAATAAATGGACTGCTGACAACAGTGGAATTCCACAATCCTAAAAACTATTATAGTAAATCTCATTTGAGATTTTATAGACTTCAGGCAAATACCTTATCTATTAGCGTGAAATAATCCTCTTTATGAGAATTTGATAGTTTGATAAACTTCATTCAGTACACCTGTACTCAAGTCTTTGTCGATTGCGTTCCGGATTCGGTTTGCAAGAAAGCAGAATTGCTAGACCTCGAAATTCGATCATCAAACCAATATTTCCCACAAATAGAGATATAAAAAGCGCTTCGGCCACTTCCGAAACCAAAGTTCGAAACCGGTTTTGAACTAAGAATTTTTTTTCTTGTTTCGAAACTGGTTTCGGTAAAAGAATAATATTTCTTATCTCGAAATTCGTTTCGAGATAAGAATATTGTTTCGTCTTTCGAAACTATCAAATCGTAATCTAATCCTATCTATTTAGATGTATAAGAAGTAAGAATTGAAAGTTAATATATGTAATATTTATATTTAATTCAAATAGAAAAGAAAAAACATTTAATAATGCAATGAAAACGGTGCAATAACTTCAAGGCAATGGCCAACCGTGATTTCTTTTTTTTTAAGCTGTTGGATTGCTAATTTTATTTCTTCATCTATCTCCATGTAGTTTTTGTTCTTTTTAGTTGCTTTTTTGCAAACGCCAGTTTCATTTTTCAAAACATCCAGGACTTGAGCTAATGTAGGATTCGTACGCGCAATGAATCTGTTTAATTTGGAGTGCCACCCCTCCAAGTGGTTCGTAGTTCTAATTTCTTCCTCGCTGCAGCTGCAAACTTTGTGAAAATTGTTTTGCTCAAACCATTGCCTTTTAAAATATTTGTTAAAATTTTGAACTTCTATGGCATGTGGGCTTTTATTCATAACATAGTTATATCCTTTAGTAATAAACTGTTGCGGCAAACGGGCTAAGCCTGCACAACGAGCTACGTGTCTCTTTTTGACACTGGAGTTTAAGTTCAGTTTCTTTGCCTTTCGGAATAATGCCCTGTTGAAATGGAAGTAGCATAACTTTATTTCGATCATTGGAAAGACATCTCTGATTCCTAGCATTGCTGCTTTCTCAAAATCCAAAGTAATCTTCTTTGGTTCAAATGATGGAATTTGTGATTTTATTAATCGGAATAATACTTTGTAAGTCTCCTTTTTTTTGTTTTCGAGAAAGGCAAAAATTAAAGGGGTTAATGAATGAATATTTTCATTATAGCCGTGTATAGAATATAACTGTTTAAAACATCGTGGGCAAGATTTAAATGTTCCGTCGCAGTAAATGTGTTTATAATTTGTGATTTTTTGTCTTGCATTTGCTGTGCAAAATACTAATATGCGATTGCCGTCATCAATGAAATCAGCTAAGATCAACTTTTCAAATTTTCCGGGAACAACTACTTCGCTAGGTAGTGTAAATCTCTGTTTTTTGACACCTAACACTTTGTTGCGTTCGTTGTATAGCCCGCTTTTAACATTACTAAAACTTGGCAATTGATCACTTATAATAACATATCCCAAATTTTCCATATCGGCCTTCATATCGTCATATTGTTTTTTTATTGATACAAAGTTAGTACTCACTTTTTGTTTTAAATTATCCATGTTTTTTAGATATTCTGTTTTAACAATATCCCCTTTACAGTGACTCTCGTGTTGATTTTTTTTTATAATTTCATTCTTAGTATTAATAGTAAAGTTACCTTTGCATCCCAAATGTTCTTTTACGCAATAATAAAATGCGTTGCCGCTTTTGTAAATTTTCTTTCTATGGTACTTCCGCCCTTCGTACAGAGCTGCTACTCCTCCTCTTTTAGTACTTATAAACTCTATTTGTGTTTTATCCATTGTACATAGGTACTGCAATTCTGAATACCAAGTAAATGAATGCTATTTAAATAGCTTCGTTGCACTTCCGTACTTTATCAGCACTTGACATTGACTTGACGTATATCATTGATGATAATGGCAATATATGTCATTTTAATTAAAAAGGTTTCATAATGTGTTAGTGGATAGTAAATAGCAAAAAAGCAACTAAAAAGAACAAAAACTACATGGAGATAGATGAAGAAATAAAATTAGCAATCCAACAGCTTAAAAAAAAAGAAATCACGGTTGGCCATTGCCTTGAAGTTATTGCACCGTTTTCATTGCATTATTAAATGTTTTTTCTTTTCTATTTGAATTAAATATAAATATTACATATATTAACTTTCAATTCTTACTTCTTATACATCTAAATAGATAGGATTAGATTACGATTTGATAGTTTCGAAAGACGAAACAATATTCTTATCTCGAAACGAATTTCGAGATAAGAAATATTATTCTTTTACCGAAACCAGTTTCGAAACAAGAAAAAAAATTCTTAGTTCAAAACCGGTTTCGAACTTTGGTTTCGGAAGTGGCCGAAGCGATAAAAAGAAGGTAAATTGCTTACGTATAGATTATGATTTGAATTAATCTTTATTCATGTAAATTCCACTCGGAAATATCAAAATATATGTACCAAACGTACTTAGGCTTTTGACTTAGTTTTGGTCATTTTACTACAGTAAAATTAACTGATGGATCTTGTCCAAATATAATTTAGAATTAAATTTATTAAAAGGAAACCTCCTTTCGAGCGTTTCCTATAATTTAGTCCTCAAACATGAACTTTAATTTGAAAAGGTGAATTTATAGTAAACAGGATTATTTTATAGAATTTCCTGTAGACTGTCTTTAGATAGACTGATTAAACAATTATGAATTTACATTAAAGCTGTAAACAAACACATACAAAACACAAAAACAACAAAATGGACGTTCCTTCGACTATGTTGGTCTTAGAACAAAAGGTAAAAATAAAAGATATTACAATGTACTTTCCCACCAGTACTTTAGCATCAAAAGAACAATCAATCAGCGCAGGGATTGAACCTTGCTTTAGATAGAATAATTATTGCATACAACTATAAAGTACTTTGTAATCAATAGTACGTAGGTATATTTCAGTACAAATGCAGGGCGAGAATCGAACTCACAAGAGCTGCATATTAACTTATTACGTCAAATTAACAAACATAAGCCTAGTGCAGGAGTCTAACCTGACACAAATGGCATAAAATCATAAAATATGAGTAATTAACATATTCAACATACACAAAAATAGGTACAATTTATACATGTCCCATAATTAAGACTATCGAAGTCTACTCTTGGAGAAAAGTCGTTACAATTCAAACCTCCTCTAGTTTAAACAATGAAAATAATTAATAATGTACCTTATATGCTCTACAGGACTAGATACAGTATAGACATCATGGCTGGATCAAAACTGACTCTAATAACTTATTACTTGCAAACACTGACTCTATAACATCTAGTAAAATTATATAATTCAAATTTATGGCACGCTAAAAGCCCTATACGTGACTGCTTCTAAAGACCTCCGAAAAATAAGTGATGTGACGTTCTCGCTGTAGGAACCTTCCCGCTTCCAAAAAATGCCGCGTCATTCCCCGCAAACCTCTGCTTAGCCCTTCATAATTGGTCAGCTTTAGCGTGGGGGCGTTTACCTAACAGTGCCATCTACGTACAACTTTGGAGTTAACTAACCAAGATCGGTATCTCTGTCGATCGCAAGGATTTAATATGTCTACATATATTTAAAATTCATGAATAGCACCTGTGTAAAAGGTGGCTTTTGCGAACCGTTACACCGGGATCATCGCTCAGATGAGAAGATTAGATACCACAAAGAAAGGCCTTTTCTAAGATCCCGCGGTATCGAGACTAAAGCCGTTTAAACTTCAAACATAAACAAATCATACCTGTATCCTGCCAATACTGATAAGGAAAGCAGGAGTCTCCGGCAGCCATAGCAAGGACACCAGCAGCACTGCCGGCGGCACCGCCATCGACAGCGAGAGCGCGTGCGCAGACAATATGCCGCCAGCCGCGTACGCGAACAGAATACCGCAACTGGAATATAAGGGGGAATTTGAGGCCTGTGCTGTGAGTGTCCAATTATTCATTATTTAGCTGTTCCACTTACAAGTTACACCTTTTTTTCTAATGTGGTGAAATGCGCCTTATTCACCGTACCACCGGGGGGAACGGTGAGGATGTGTGGGGCTCCCTACTGGCTTAAAGGTGGTAGACGGCCAGTGGTTTACCAACTAAAACTCCACCGGTTCCTCGCACGTCTTGGTGTCGTGGAACGCTGTTACACATTCGTACTCTTCCGCATACAAGTTACCACCTGGGTGGTGTTAAAAACGCCAGGACTTGGCGGGAGCCTTTTGTTATTATCACCACCCACTGGCTTATGGGCCCTGAGTATGGGACTGAGAACTGACAGTCCCCTACTCATGGAGTGTATTGATACGAGTGGGACGATATGGGCCGAACAAGCCGATATCCGCCGGTAAACTGACGTAACAGGAACTATTATTTTTATCTCTGTTGATTTATGGAAGCCTGGCTCATTGTACTGTGTGATCGATTATTTTTTCCTTCGTGGCTGCACCGACCTACTTATTACGTTCGATTACACAGTACAATGGAGCAGGCTACTATAAATCAACAGAGAAAAAAGTAATCGTTTTTACCCTTTGGGTAAGTAACCCTAAAAAGTTGGCATTGAAGAGTAGCGCAGAGCCCTGTATACGTAGGTCAGTGCAGCCACTAAAGAAGATCACTTTGGTAGGGTTCCGTAACCAAAAGGTCCCGTTTTTACCCTTTGGATACGGAACCCTAAGAAGTTGACATAGAACACTATAAACATTGCCCTGTAAATGGAAGTCGGTGCACTCATAGGAGATCACACTGTACGTACAATATACCCGGCTACTATAAATCAATAGAAGCGTCACACCTGCCAAAGCTGACATAGCCGCCAGGCCTCTTATCCTGGGTGCGATTTCCGCACAGTAGAGCGGGGCTAAGACTAACTCTAACAGAGTAAAAGAGTCCCGATTTTATCGTTTGGGTACGGAACCCTAATAAAAAGTTGGCACAAAGCAGTACAAGGACTTTCGGCGGGAAAGCGGAGACAACATGTTGTGCTCCAATTTTATTTTCGTTAAACTATGTTGTAAACTCGGTTAAATTGTGTAATTTTGGTGGAATCTTATTTAAATTAGTTCCGTGAATGTGCACAAGTGTAGTGAAAACAAAATTGAGTGTTAAACATGAACTTTCCGTCGTTCGCGCCGAAGATCCTTGAAGGTTATAGTAAAGTTGCCACCGCTTTACCATAGCCCCTGACTTGAACTATAGGCCCGATCGGGCTAATTTCATGCAAAATACTTGATACTGGCAAGATGTACAAGATGTACGACGCCAAAACTATATTGAAGAAACTTGAAATATTCTAAAACTTGACCCTGGCTATTCCAAATTGGCCATATCGGTCTCAGACCGAAATAAAAAAAAAAAAAAAAAAAAAAAGCAGTACAACAATGCCCTGTAAACGTGGGTCGGTGTAGCCAATAAAGAAGATCACATTGTATAACATACCAGGCCACCATAAATCATTAGAAGCGTCACACCTGCAAGTCATAGCATAGCCGCCAGATCCTTTGTCCTGGGAGCTATATCCGCACAGTGAAACTGAGCTAAGGCCAAAGCCCCCTTTGCGGTCCCATTTTTATCCTTTGGGTACGGAACCCTAAAAAGTTACCATAGAGCAGAACTGTGCCCTGTACACGTAGGTTGGTGCAGCCACTAATGAAAATTACAATGTACCAGGCCATCATAAATTAATAGAAGTGTCACACCTGCAAGTCAAAGCTGGCATAGCCGCCAGCCCTCGTGTCCTGGGCGCTATTTCCGCGCAGTAGAGCGGAGCTAACGCCAAAGCCCCCGCCCCGCCTGCCCCCGCTGCAACTCTAGCAGCCCACACCCCCCGGGGACCGCACCACGCCGCCAGGGACCAGCTAATCTGGAACGAAACAATTTACCTCTTTAGAACTATGATACTTTCCTTGAATTACCTAGATAGTGGGTATTCTAACATCGCCGTTCGAATTTTGATCAATCTTTTTAAAAGGTGTGCGAGTAAGTTCCTGAACAGTTTGACGTTTAGAACTGGCTCGTCTCGTCCTTCAGAGACGAGTTTGAAATGGATCACTATCAGGCGACCTTTCTTTTTCTAATCTCTAATAGAGAGACCAGTATACTTCCGCTGATTATTATTTTTCTTTTAATTAAAATGCTAAGCAATAGCTTAACCGCGACATTCCCCGAGTGCCACATGTATTTTTTTTCTAGGTGTTTGCCAGTTACTATATTTTTTTACACAAGATAAATTAGCGTTTGGCCACTATTTCACCTCACTGTTTATCTAAACACGAATACGCCCTTATATGGAAATATTAGGTTTAAAGAAATATTTTATTATCATAAGACAAAAAAATGTGAGCCGTCACGGGACGCCTGGCAGATGTGAAACAGCGACTCGCTACATATATAATATAGATAGATATATAGATATATAAACTTACTTAAAGCGTGGCGTGGCCGCCACGCGAATTTTTAGGTTTACCCGCGCCTATAGATGTTTCACGTAAAAAAATGAGAAACAAACCAAATAATATAAAAACAAAATAACATATTTGCCTCTGGGCTCTGAAATCTAAAATACTCAATAACGTTCAGGTAATCCTTTGAAACAATAGCGTACTAGAGAGGCTTATAGGACGTTACCCTCCCGACCTGTCGTAAAAGGACTTGATAAGATAAGAAAGGACCAAAATTGTGTATCAAGTGGCAATTACTGTGATAATTAGGGTTCCGTACCCAAAGGGTAAACACGGGAGCCTATTTTTGAGACTTCGCTGTCTGTCCGTCTGTTCATGAGATACCAGGCTGTATCTCATGAACCGTAATAGCTAGCTAGACGGTTGAAATTTTCACAGAAGATGTATTCCGGTAGCCGCTTTAACACCAAATATACTATACTAAAAACAAAATAAAAAAAAATATTTGAGAGGGGCTCCCATACAACAAACGTGATTCAGGGACACAGAAAAACGCAACGATACCGTGATGTATTTTGACCACTAACGCCATCTAGTGATGGGAGTGATATACGGCGCTGGTAGTAAAATAAATTTAAACGTTTGCGAATTCATGCGTTCACGGATTGGTTGGTCCAGTGTTCGTTTTAGGGTTCCGTACCCAATTGTTACAGTGGTACGGAATCCTTCGTGCGCGAGTCTTGCACTTGACCAGGTTTTATTTTTATAATTATGATCCGATATATAGACATGTCAGTTTAAATTTAAAAAAACTTGAGAGGTGTCAAGGGACACCCGGATGAAACGAAGTTCAAAGCCAAAAATCCTGATCCCGTGGGAATATCGGGATCAAAAGTAGCCTATGTTACTCAGGGTGAATGTAGCTTTCTAATGGTGAAAGAATTTTTGAAATCGGTCCAGTAGTTTTTGAGCTTATTCATTACAAACATACAGACACACACACACAAAATACAAATCTTTCCTCTTTGTGTTGATGTAGATGTAGACTATTTAAAACGAACATTGTGAATATCTTATTGAATAAACATAATTTTGAGTTCTTTTTAGGGTTCCGTACCCAAAGGGTAAAAACGGGACCCTATTACTGAGACTTCGCTGTCTGTCCGTCTGTCCGTCTGTCTGTCCGTATGTCCGTCTGTCACCAGGCTCTATCTCATGAACCGTAATAGCTAGACGGTTGAAATTTTCACAGAAGATGTATTAAAAACAAAATAAAACAAATATTTAAGAGGGGCTCCCATTCAACAAACGTTTTACAAAAACAACAAGGCAATTTCATTGCAATCTGAGGTCGCTTCTGATTGGTCAGAGTCAAATCGAGTAGGTCGTGGAATTCAAAATGGCTGCCATGTGTGTCAAATATCTCAAATGTCTCAAAGAGTTTTTTATACTTTTTAGATTTTCTTTGTGCCAAATTTTTTTTTTCAATTTTTTTTTGAGTGGTTTGGTTGTATGATGGGAGTAAGAATCAAAGTTAAATATTTCACATTTTCCTATCAAATTTAAAAATTGGTTGTTGTAAACCATTTTAGGGTTCCGTACCCAATTGTGATAGTGGTACGGAACCCTTCGTGCACGAGTTTCGCACTTGCCCGGGTTTTTTGAGTTTTGAATTGAACATACAAAGTAGGTAACAGAGCGATAGTCTTTTGTTTTGTACTTTCGATCTTTTGTTTCAGTTTCTATCGTCTTTTGTTACCACTTAATTGGTCTTTCGTTTTTGTTTCGCTGCGATGAGATGAGTACCCGAATGAAGTATAGTTGTTTTAGTAGCAAGTATTAGTAACTTTTGAGTAGTTGCACACAGAATACAGCGCACCTAGGTTGTCAATCTAACCTTGGACCATCTGCTCATGACATGAGAACGGCCTAAAAAAGTACCAGGAAACTATGAAGAAGAACAGCTGCTTTGATGGTCACTTCACAGCCTAGTTTTGGCGTCGTACATCTTACTAGTATTCTATATTATTCTATATTAGGTAATACGTATTTTGCATGAAATTGGCTTTGGAGGGAACGAAGAAAGTCCATGTTTAACCCTCAATTGTATGTTCTCTACACTTGTGCACATTACGGAACTAATTTGAATAAGATTCCACCAAAATTTAACCCGGTTTACAACATAGTTTTACGAAATTAAAATTGGACTACTCAATGTTGTCTCGACGTTCCCGCCAAAACTCCAAAAGCAGCACAGTTACCATTGTCAAACTAGTCTCACCACGAAAGTGAGACGGTACCAGGAAGCTATGACCATCCAAGAGCTATTTCAACAAACACCGTTCCAAATGACGACGACGCTGGCCACCTAAAATGTTGCATATCATTAACAAAACACCTAAAATGCTGCAGAGATACTTACAATTAAACTGATACAGATACAGAAAGCGCCGGCTTTCCTTCCCCTCGCATCAGCCAGCACCGCGAAGAAAGGCGCAGCTGGTAGCATCACGAGGCAAAACACCTCAAACGCTGCAGAGTTACTTACAATGAAACTGATACAGATGCAGAAAGCGCCGGCTTTCCTCCCCCTCGCATCAGCCAGCACCGCGAAGAATGGCGCGGCTGGTAAAGCCACGAGGCACGGCAGCGCGGCGAGCCACGCGCCGCCTGCTAGCGCCTCGTTGCCGAGCACGCCGGACACCCAGCCCGTGCTGCAACCGTGGGTGAAGCATGATAGGTTGTCTGCGGAAGAAAGTACACATTTCATAAGTATCTTATTTATTTATTTATAAAGGAACACCAACAGCACGACACACAATAAAATGATTACAGAAACATAAATTAAATTAGGACTAATTGACCTGCTCGTGTGTATGCCAAATTATAGGTGAACACAACATTGGCCAAATAGTTTTCATTTTAATGCCCTACCTGAATACGAAAATAACACAAATAACTTAAAAAAGAGAGACATTTAGTATTTTTAGTTTAATTAGTAGTTAGTAGGTAGTAGTTTAATTTGGTATTTGTATTTTTAAAATACCAGTCAAGTGCGAATCACGAGGCTGTATCTCTCATCAGTCTATCTTAAAGTCTGTCTGTCAGATAGACGGGCAGCCTAGCGGAGTCTTATAAAAGGGTCCCAGTATTACCCTCGGGTACGGAACCCTAAAAACATGTTTATTGGGGTTTGTGTTGTGGTAGTGGCAGCCGTGGACAGGATTTGGTTGTCTCATAATATGAGAGCCCTTTAGTGCTAAATGAGAAATTACTAAACGGGAAGCTTCGGGAAGCTATTGCATAGCTATTATCGCGGGCTTTGAGCGCGGCGACCGATTCAAGAAATTTCGTAACGAAAATAAAACATAACACCCCCCACTCCGCCTACCATGTAGCTACATTTAAAAAAAACATGTTTTTTTTAAATAAAGGAATAATTATAATTGCATAAGTCGATAAAAAAGCTATGCAATAGCTTTACCGCGGCAGTCCCCGAGTGCCACTTTTTTTTTTTAAATCAAAATGCTTGTAAGGGCAAAAAGTTGTGTCAAATTGATAAAAAAAAAACTTAAATCAACCTCATAAACTGTACTTCCACCTTCCTCAATTACCAGGGTCTCATAACAAAAAGGCGGTGTTTCAAAGATAAATTATTATTCGTTAAAAAGACTCTTAACGACAGCTTCATAATGAGTTTCTTTCTTCCCTCCGTTGAGTCTTTATTGTCTTTGAAAACGATTGCCTAATTTGTCTGTATTCCTGGTATTTATAATTAACTCCGCCGGCGGTTTTACCCTCGTAAGTCCCGATCCCACGGGATTATCCGGCAAAATAACCTTATAGTCTAAGAGCCCGTGAAGATCGACCTTCACCCATCTGATAACCAGATGAGACATATTTTTTATCAAATATTATACATTAACGAACATGCCTATGATAGCTTGCCTATCGAAAAGTGTTCATGGCTATTTTTAATTAAATTAATTTTAATCAATTTTTTTTCATCACCTTCACTCTTTTGATAACCGAATGAATTGTACCTCAACTGATAGTTTTTAACATACAGAATATGCCTAGATAGGCTTGCCTACTAATTTCTGTTCATGGCTACCTGGCAAGCAGGTGTGAACGGGTAAGTCAATATAGGTAACTACACCGATCTGATAACCCATTCAAATTTATATCATAAGAAAGATAATTTAATTACAAAAGCAATCGTATAAGCTTGCCTGCAAAAAATTGGAAAACCGTTCATGGAATACCATTGCCAAGCTATAAACTTTCTCTCTCGCACCTATTAAATGACTCCAATTCTAAAACTTTATAGCTTGGCAATGGTATTCCATGAACGGTTTTTTGCAGGCAAGCTTATACGATTGCTTTTGTAATTAAATTATCTTTCTTATGATATAAATTTGAATTGGTTATCATATCGGCATAGTTACCTATAGGTATTGACTTACATGTTCACACCTGCTTGCCAGGTAGCCATGAACAGAAATTAGTAGGCAAGCCTATCTAGGCATATTCTGTATGTTAAAAACTATCAGTTGAGATACAATTCATTCGGTTATCAAAAGAGTGAAGGTGATGAAAAAAAATTGATTAAAATTAATTTAATTAAAAATAGCCATGAACACTTTTCGATAGGCAAGCTATCATAGGCATGTTCGTTAATGTATAATATTTGATAAAAATTATGTCTCATCTGGTTATCAGATGGGTGAAGGTCGATCTTCACGGGCTCCTCTACTATTATGTGTTATTCCAGAACACCAGCTATCTATATTGAAATTAAAAATTGTCAAAATCAGCTCAGCAGTTTTAATATGGAGGCGAAACATCTCGCAAAGTTTTGTGTTTCCAAATTAGTTGGTTTTTAGGATTCCGTATCCAAAGGGTAAAAACGGGACCATATTATTACTAAGACTCCGCTGTTTGTCTGTCTTTCCGTCTGTCACCAGGCTGTATCTCATAAACCTTAACAGCTAGACAGTTAAAATTTTTACAGAAGATGTATTTCTATAACCGCAATAACAAAAAATAAAACAAATATTTAAGAGGGGCTTTAATCCAACTATCCGTTTCGAGGAGTTTTTTGCAAGTTTCCCAAGCTACGCGTACCTAATTCCCAGAGCAATATAAATAATATAATATAGCTGATTTAGCAGCTATATTCAGACATGTTTTTGCAATATTATTATCGTCAGTAATTTGTATTGGCCCAGCGCAGCGTCTCGGAATTTGAGAAATATAAACTGGTAATAAGTATAGAAAAAAAAACATACTACGGTTTGAAATTGGTACGTTTACGAGAGATCGAGAGAAAGCTGTCTGACAGAAAATAGTTATTTTTCTTGTAGTCCAAAATCGTTTTAAGTTTTTCTATATCTATAAAAGGCTATGTACTAACTGACTGACTGACTGACTGATCGACGCACAGTCTAAACCGCTAGCAGAGAGCTGAAATTTGGAGAATGTGTTCTATATGATGGAGATATAAATAAATTCTGTGAACAACACACAGCGTCCCATCTAGCCCCGTGGTAAGCGGCTTAGCTTAGCTTAGCATATCCTGTATGAAAGCATTTTTAGAAATTCTAACAGGATCAGCCGCGGGGCAAAGCTGGTATTAACGTCTGTTAATACCAGCTTTGTCCCGCGGCTTCACCCGCGACTGACTAGTCGTCAAAACTAACCGAGGGGTAATGAAGGTACTAACTAAAAAAAAAGAACTACTAACTAGGTAGACATAACTTACAGACAGCAGCAGCCAAGACTCTTCTCAACGAACCCCTCCATTTCTTAGACGCTGTCCTTTCAATGCGGTTTCTGTAACAATACGCCTTTGTAAGACATAGTCACTGCCACTGAGATATGATGTCCTAGTACTAGTGGTGATGTCTCAGACGTATTTTACGCAAAATCAATATAAAAAAGCCGCTGCAGCGCTGACAATATTGTTACCGTCTATCGTTAAATAAAATGACAATTGCTGTGGATGCTAAGATGAAGTAAGCTTGAAATGTCAAAAGTATCGTAGAGTGAATGTTTCTTACTCCTTTACGCAAAAACTACTGAACCTTTTGCTATGAAACTTGGTATGCAGATAGCTGCAGATCTGTATTCATAAATAGGCCACTTTTTCATCCCGAAAGTCCCGATCCCGCGGGAAAATCGGGACTTTTGCGGATGAAATCGCAAGGCACAGCTAAAGTAACCTACAGAAAAATATAGGTAGATTACTAAGCTTTACGTCTCAATCAAATCCATACATTTCGTTTCACGCGCCTATAAATGATTTATGATCTCCTAGTAATCGGATATCGAAACTTTTCTACCTAACATCGTAAATTCAGGTAAATTGACGTGAATGTTGCGTTATGTCGACATATCGATACTCTCGAGACGCACAATATCGATATTCGATAGTTTCGGTAAAGGTACGGTACATCACTAATGCTTAAACTGCTTAGAAACTCCGTAGACATTCTTAATGCACACATCCTAATGTCGGAATATGATTTTATACTGGGTGAGTCACTGTGACCGGCTTTCGGGGAGAATTCATAAATTATAACTAGTAGTTCTACGAACAGTAGACCTCGCGAACATCATGTGAACACAAATCACAGTTAACCTAGTAAATGCGCGCCTCGACCTAATTCTATTTTTTGAATTCATTAAATTACTTCGATTTTATAGGTAAGGAACAATTTTAACCTCTTTAAAAAATGGTGTGGTGTTTTTTGACTGTTTCTAATTTCAAATGGCTTGACTTTTTGGCAGTAAATATTCTAGAAAAATAGAGAGAAGATTTTTATCTAAAGAAAAATGTGTAATTTCACAGATTTTAAACTTGTTTTATCTCATACAGCTAAGATAATATCATTTACACCCATAGTGGGCGAAATACCCCACCGATTAAAAATCCCCCACAACAACAAAAATCTATAACCTCGATTTATGAAGAAGATGTCATGAAGATCGGTTGAGATATACGACATGTAGAGGAGAACCAACATACTGACAGACGAAAGAACATTTTGCCAGACTTGAAGCAGAGACGCTGTAGAAATATCCACCGGTGTGAGCTTTTAAATAATGAGATGAATCGTTCATTTCATTCTAATACTGGCATTAATAAATACTGATATAAACAAATAAATATCGCAGGCCGTTGCACACGGCGCAATCTAGCCCCTGATTAATCAACCAGGTTTGTACAATAGGTACTAAACAAAAGCTCTAAGTATATTACTATTTTATTCAATACGGACCGATGCGGAAAAAATCCTTTTCATCCCATATACTTGAAAAGAGCTGGTTTAATCCCTGTAAACAGGGCAGGAACTAGCGCTTTGCTACTGATATTAATAACGGGCAGGCAAACAATCCCTCAATTCGCTCAGGATTCAAATTCAGAAAATCTCGCTACCCGCGCTAAGCTCGTGATTCTACAATAGAATCCTTCGCTCCTCTCTGGATTCAAAAAACACTCTCGCAGGAAAATTAGTTATACTATCTGGGGGCACGGCAGTGCCCCCGCCAAGTTGAGCAACAAAGCGGCACGGCCGTGCCATTCTTTTCTCGAAGCATTTCAGGCCATTTTCGACCTCCTATAACTTCGTTGTGAATATAACTAGAAACCTGAATTATCTGTAACCAAGTAGGCGTTGTATAAAGACGGTATATTTTAATTTTCATTCAATTTGAACCAGTAGTTTAAAAATTATAACTAGTCAAAGTTTCTTAATTTTGTTAATTTTGTCACTCACTGACTGACCGATTATCAAAAATCAAAAGGCACTTCTAGCAGACATAGAAGCTTCTAATTCAGAATACACTTAGTGTTTAGTGTATACATTAAGGGAAAATTATAAAACAAAAAAAAATTGGTCCCGTTTTCCCAAAAAACACAAACTTCCTCAATAACTTTGTAATCCCATATAAATGTAAAGGATTACAAAGTTATATTTGCAGTATTGTTGAAAAATAGGTGTCGATAGGTATACTTAGAGATTTTGGGATTCAAGAACTCAAACAAAAAGAAATGAGATCCCATCAAAAACATGCTTGTAAAAAAAGCTGAGCTTAGGAACTGAGTTGCGAGACTTGCAACTCAGTTCCTCTACCGTAAAAAGGTGTGAGATCCATGTATGTTATTCCAAGTCGGGGACATTCTGTCTAAAGTTATTAAGTATTACGTAATTAGCTTATCTAACAACATCTCATAGATACCATAATAACAATATTTTAAAAAAGTTATGTTTCAAATAAATTGATTAACTTGGCAATCGCATGAATACTTACACAATTTGTCTCACAAGTAATACATATTATTTTAAATTAGACTGTTTAGTGCGATTGCGAAGTTAATCAATTTATTTTAAACATAATTTTTTTTAAATATTGTTATTATGGTCTCTATAAGATGTTGTTAGATAAGCTAATTACGTAATACTTAATAACTTTAGACAGAATGTCCCCGACTTGGAATAACATACATGGATCTCACAACATTTTACGGTAGAGGAACTGAGTTGCGAGACTTGCTTTTTTTACAAGCATGTTTTTGATGGGATACAATCTACTTTTCGTTACCCGTGGGAACGAATAGGTAGTTCCCATTCCCACCCCGTTCCCACATAGGTAACAGCTGGGAATATTCCCTATCCATTCAGGTGTAGTAATTGTTGCTTTGTGAACTAACTAATGAGGTTAAAGTGGTCTAGAACAGTCAATATCGATTCTATAAATAGACTGATAGAGTAATAAGGTAGTTACTTCACCCCTATTTCGTTTAAGGGGAAAGTTTACCTACTCTTTTCTCCATACAAACTTTACAAACGTAGTCGACTGTTTCCTCCCTGGGTAAAGACATTAGAGGAAATATGTTTATGCCATAAAACCTATATCTGCCATGACCAATGACCATGCCCCTACGTTTTCATTTATTAATTTTCTAATTAGAATATGAATACGTAGGGGCATGGTCATTTGGTCATGGCAGATATAGGTTTTATGGCATAAACATTAATTGCTCTAATATCTTTATCCAGGAAGGAAACAGTCGACTACGTTTTGTATGGAGAAAATTATCGTAGGAAAATTGCCGTGGGACTATTTTATCTATTCTGTGTTCCTGATACGAAGGATTCTAAGGCCATCCGTGTTTCGGAAGGAAACCGCTAGATAAGCTGTTCTCTTTTATGACGTCCTAGTACTTGACTAATAGTTTTGACTCATTCTGTCTTGTAAGTGTTGTTCTTTGGATACGTTTTCGTCCGAATTTCATTTCGTGCGCTAACGTACGAACAATATCTTTCACAAAATACTATGAAAGCGTGCAGACTGCATGCGAATGAGTCGTACCTATAAAGATTCTTATGCAATCTGCGCGCTTCCATAGTAGGTACTTGGTAGGATGGAATTGTTCGTACGACACCGTACGTTAGCGCACGAATGATTTCGGTGTGCGAAGTGCGGCCGGCCTAATGCCTTAGTTTAGGGTTATTTTAGGGTTCCGTACTCAAAGGGTAAAAACGGGACCCTATTACTAAGACTCCACTGTCCGTCTGTCTGTATCTCATGAACCGTGATAGCTAGACCTGACCTGTGTAAAAAACACCTGTTTGACAGTTCTTAATTCAAACCTAAGATCAGTCGAACAACGCCCTCTGCCGGGATAAAAAGTTAGTGTTCCTCCTCATTCGAACAAAAAACAAGCCAAATAATCTTATTGAAATTTCTTTCGTACCTAGGTTTTATAAAGTGTGGAAGTATGTGTGTACGTATGTAAACGATGTTTTAATAAACATCGTTTACATACGTACACACATACTTCCAGTAGTATTTGCGTAAAAGAGTAATCTCTTTTACGCAAAAACTACTGAACCGATTTCAATAAAACTTGGTATACAGATAGCTGGAGATCCGGATTAACACATAGGCTACTTTTGATCCCGATGTTCTCACGGGATCGGGATTAATCGGGGTGAAACTGCGGGACGCCACTAGGAAAATATACATTGCCTTCATAATTCTAATAAAACTGCCACAAAACATGATCCTTTCGACCATTAATGTAAAATACGTGTTTTAATAACGAATTCTTCCCGCTCACGGCTCAAATAATGCTGGTTTTTTTGTGTTTCAAACGATTATTCGGTGCTAACGCTAATTTAGTAAGAGTAGGGTTCGCATGATAACGTGTCATCTAAGTAATTGTTTTAAGAATTGAACAAACATAGAAAGGTTAAATTGGCTACCTTTTTAGGGTTCCGTACCCAAAGGGTAAAAACGGAACCCTATTACTGAGACTCCGTTGTCTGTCTGTCTGTCCTGTCTGTGTTACGAGGCACGGATCTTATGAACCGTAATAATAGCTAGAGAGTTGAAATTTTCATATGTTCGCTATAACATTAAATAAAATCATAAAAAAAAAATATTTAAGGGCAGTTCCCATACAACAAACGTGATTTTTTAAATATAAACGAAACGATGTATTTTTACCACTAGCGCCATCTAGTGAGAAACGTCATTGGTAAAGATAAATGCAAACGGGCGTCGCGTCGTAAGTGCGTACACGGATTTCGCGTGGTCCAGTGTTTATTTTAGGGTTCCGTACCCAATTGTGATGAATGGTACGGAACCCTTCGTGCGGGAGTCCGACTCGCACTTGGCCGGTTTTAGTTTGATATTGTTTATATGATCCAACCCGGGTTAACAAGGCTAGTGGGGAAAACGTCAATTTGTTTTTGAAAGTTGTCATAATATACCGATATAGGCATCCGATAAGAAACGGTTTTTCAAAATTCGAAAGGGATCGGGACTTACGCGAGTGTAACCGCGGTACACAGCAAGTTTAAATAATATTAGTGGGATGTTGAAATAAAAATGTGAAAATAAATAAATGAAGTCGTCGCTGCCAATGCTACATTTCGTTTGCGTGATCTGTGCATTATTTACAAGAAAACAAGCGGTCTAGTGTAAACGCGGCGGTAACTCTATTTTTATTACCTACCTCCGTTTATCGCTGTTAGCCTGGTACTTGGTGACGTGAATTATACTTGAACTTTCCAGTTTAACTTTAACTTGGGTTTAAAATAACTTGGGTCGGGTCACTGAAATGAAACTATACCTACAAGTTCGCTGGAATTGGTATACCATACAAAATGACATTATATCTTTGTGCCGATTTGATTTGCTCCATGTTGCGCTGTTGTGCAACATGGCGCAAATCAACCCCACGGACGGCCGTCGGCCGTCCGTGGAACTAATAGTTCCGGAGACAGTCACCATCACTTTCAATAGAAAATGCGCGACAACAGCGCAAAATGGCGCAGATCAAATAGGCACAAAATTCAGTGCTCTATGACCTGTCCAGCGACTTGTACCATATGGAGGTCAGTGGGTCGGATCTTGTTCTACTGCCCGTCTTGTAGTCTAGATGAGAACATTTCGAAAAACCATAAAAGGGGGGTCCAATTTTGTATGAAACTTTTAATTCTATTATTTTTATTCGTTGCTTTTATCATTTTATCAATGCCCTACGCTTCGAGATCTTTACTGTTTCATTTAAATAATTAACATCTTCAAATTTTTATCTTTTTAACGTTCTTTGTCTTTCCTCTTTAAATTTGTGGCATCGTACGAATGCCCTATACATTCAGTGTGAACCAACCAGAACCACAAATACCAACCGCCTCTCAACCAAAATTCAACTGAATTCAACTGTTTCTACATGAACATGGAAGTTTCTCATGCATAATTCATGAAAGTATTGCATGTGAGCACTTTGCATACAGGGTTATTTGATTTTCACCCAAAATCGGACAGGGAATAGTTTTCTCTATCATCATGAACAACTTTTGTAATTTATGGACGCCCCCCTAAGTAAGTAGATAGAGTAGATACCTACTTAGGTAGTTTTCGAAAATGTTGAATTTAACTACTTCTGTTTCTTAAAGTTCGAGATTATTGGCCTTAAGGTGTCCTTTTATTTAGTTTGGACCACTTAAATCTGTACATTATTGCCTTTATTTAAAAAAAACACCTGGATTTTCAGTGATAAAATATCAAATTATTCGAAAAAAAAGTTTGAATTTCCAAAACTAGTTCGCCTAGACCTTTAGAACAACCCCTTTCGGCTTAATACCCCTTCCTCGAAAGACACTGTATAGGTTTCTTCTAGTTTTTTTAAAAACCTCGTACCTATTTCCAAAAGAACATCCCCCTTTCGGCTTAATACGGCTTCGGCTTTCCTCGGATCACCCTGTATACACTTGACTTGAATACTCCAATTTACTTTACTTTCATCACAGATCACATAATACTAACTTTCATCAAATAACCCTGTATACTCCGAATAAAGTTCACAAATTAAAACCTTAGTTTATTCGTTCGTGTTGAAACAGCGAAAGGGAAATGCACCATCTAACTTCACCTCTACTTTCTTAGAACGTGTATCGCATGACATGCCAAGTTTTGAAGCTAGGGCATTACCAAACTCGTAGCGTGAGTTCCGTGGACACGCGCGTGTACACGCACGCAAAGTTCACAAACTAAAACCTAAGTAGATCCTTTTACCATCTAGCTCCATTTTAGAAAGTGTATCGCATGACATGCCAAGTTTGAGGCGTGAGATGCGTGGACACGCGCAGAAACACGCACGCACACACTTGGCTGCGTTTACTGCAGAGCTATAGCTTTTAATTTAATTTTTAATTCATATAATATGTCTGTACTCTGTGTGACACGGTTAGTTTACCTGCAATAAACCCTTTTTTTATAGGCCTACCGCGCAAGTTCAAGCCGAGACGTCGTCGACTTCCTGTGTTAACACGTAGACCGCCAGAAAAAAAAACATGTTTAGCTCAGTGGGCCACGGCGGACACCATGTGACCGTCAATATGTCGGGTCCATGGCGCCGCGTCGGACACCATGTGTCCGCACGCCCTCGATCGATTCAGAATCCTCTAGCCGGCCGACGGACAGCGTTTCGACTATTTTTACTATTGCAAGTGAACAACCAGGCCACTTGGCCCACAAATATTCGAAAAGACTTAGAATTTATGGGCTTTTCAACAGGTTAAATTCCAAAAATGATGTAGCAACATAAAGTTAGGACTTTGAATCATTCAATTGGGTGATGTTATGGTTAGGTAGACATTAATTTTTAGCCTTTATGAGGGACTAGAAAGTTCTTGAATTAAATCGTTTTCGGTCAAGTACGCCGATAGTGTGACCCGCGCGGCTCTTGCGTACGGAAAGTCGTGTATATCAAAATGACGGGTGTACGTCAAAATATATTGATTCTATGCACATGAAAGCAATGTTCTAGCAATGTGAGGAATGTGCGTAAAGTTTGAAGCAATGTGCTTATAAAAAACAAGGGTTATCGCAAAAAGTTAATGAGCCGCCAGCCTGATATCAGAATGACGGGTGTATTTTTAATATCAGCAAATTACTTGATATCTAAGGATGAAAATATTGCCATAGCAATGTTCCGGCAATGTGCTCGAACATACCAAAAGTACTATCGGAAGCGATGGAAGCTTTAAAAGAAATTTCGATAATAAAGTTTTAAATATCAGCGCCTGCTAATTTCATAAAGGCAATCCGTCGAATAGTGTAAAGGAACATTTTAAACTAAGGGGTTCATGTCATCATTTATTTATGTTATACTCGTATAATTATAAACGCAATCACAGTTTACATTAGAAATTATACATTAATCATTAAATAACGTATAAATTAAATAATCCCACCACAATCATACATGATACATAAACGAATTCAGCATTCTGTAATTGAAGCCTGTATACCATAACAGTAAATGGTATAGGTACTACAACTACAAAAGTAGTTGTAGTACCTATAGTACTTACTACAAAAGAGTTAACAATTTTTTATGTAGGTACTCATTAACAACTATTGCCAAGATTATCATTATTGTAACTATTAATTGAAAGTCAGGTAACATAAATGTAATGTAAGTAACACCTGTAACTTCAGAAGTTTTTAACACTATTCCGTCGGATTGCCTTTATGAAATTAGCAGGCGCTGATATTTAAAACTTTATTATCGAAATTTCTTTTAAAGCTTCCATCGCTTCCGATAGTACTTTTGGTATGTTCGAGCACATTGCCGGAACATTGCTATGGCAATATTTTCATCCTTAGATATCAAGTAATTTGCTGATATTAAAAATACACCCGTCATTCTGATATCAGGCTGGCGGCTCATTAACTTTTTGCGATAACCCTTGTTTTTTATAAGCACATTGCTTCAAACTTTACGCACATTCCTCACATTGCTAGAACATTGCTTTCATGTGCATAGAATCAATATATTTTGACGTACACCCGTCATTTTGATATACACCGGAAAGTCGGTTGGACGCTCCCACAAGCCGCGACGGACACTGGTGTCTGCCGTTTGATATTTCAGAAAATATTATGTTTATCGCTGTTTCCGTAAGTCACCTATTATTTTTGAGTAATTTCCTGGCAATATTTGAAATAAAAACCACCGACGATATTTTGAAGATTTTTAATTTTATAATGCGGCTCCGTGTAAAACCATACTGTCAGACACATGGTGTCCGTTATGGCGGTCTACGTGTTAAGAAATTCGCACCGCGCAAAGAAATAACTTGTGTGGTGCAAACCACGGCGTTGATTTGCTTACATTTTAAGCCGACGACGCCGTCGATTGGAACTGTCATTGAAATCGACGTCTCTTGAGCTGATGGTTTAAATGACAGGTGTAGACCGCACTTTTACAAATCGATGCATCGGCTTCAAGCTACAAACCCTTCTAGAGATCAAGCAGTTATGGCGCTAGGAGAACTTAAGGTGTGCTAGTCTCCCTCAGATCTCTTTGTCGCCTTTTACAACACTCACGGGGAGACATGGAGTGATACTATTCTATGCCGGGTCTTCACGGTTACTATTGCATGCCAGCAAAGGCGTTTTAAATGTCACGCGTCTGGTGTAGCATCTAATTTTCAGTTTCACATAACATAAGCGACGCACGCACGCACGCACGCCACGCGTCGCTTTCGGTGTGACCCGGTTTTTTTTGCATGTACTTTAGAAATTGATGTAGTACCTCTGAATACATAATAGTATGTACTTACCTAAGTACGGATAGAGGTTGTTTCACGTCGGGAAAGTTTCGAACTACTGCGTAATTATTTAAACGTACTGTGTATCGCGGTTTCACTCGTGGATAGAGTGAAAGGTGATGTGGTTTGAGGTGGATATGTAAATATGCAGATTTAACACTTTATTTGTACCTATACAACCAACAATACCTACTGCAAATTACCCTTTTATGATAAAACTTGGTATGCAGATAACTAAACAGGTTTCTATCCCGATATTCCCGCGGGATCTGGACTTACGCGGGTAAAACCGCGAGGCGCTGCTATTAAATTATATAATAGTAAAATAAAATGAATTTCTCTAATGTCTATATCTAAGGAGGAAACAGTCGACTACGTTTGTATGGACAAAGAGTAGGTAGGCGTTTTTCAAACGGTTTAATTTCTAAGGTATAGCAATACTCTCATAATATCATCTGTCTTACGTGACTTGCTACAATAAGCAGTATTAAGTATTATCTCCATGTTTTATTTGCCTGGCTGAATGCCAATCCGACACGTGGCCTGATAGATAAGGCACACGTAGGGCTGCCCTGAAATCGTTATCGGGCCGAAAGTGGAACCAAAAATCAGTACAAATATTATTAAATACCGGAGTATTTACCATGTTTTAATTTGTAGACAACCATGTAAGTTTAAAATCGTATATCGAAAATAAGTAATATTGAAACCGGCCAAGTGCGAGTTGGAATCGCGCATGGAGGGTTCGGTACCACTATCGCAATTGGGTACGGAACCCTAAAATGAACACTGGCCGGATCAACCAATCCGTGAACGCAACAGTCTATCACTCCATCACTAGATGGCGCCAGTGGTAAAAGTACATCGTGGTGCCGTTGCGTTTTCAATGCAAAAATCATGTTTGTTGTATGGGAGCCCCTCTTATTTTTTTGTTTTATTTAGCTATCTATCTATCTATATCTATCTATATCTATCTATCTAGCTATCACGGTTCATTATAGCTTGGTGATACTTCCTGGTGAGGTGACAGACGAACAGACAGACCGACAGCGGAGTCTCAGTAATAGGGTCCCGTTGAATACGGAATCCTAATATAGGTACCTACAGTCAAAATTCTTCTAAATTCACTTCAATATTCACAATCAATTTCTTAGGAACGGATTCATATATTTTATTTAAACGACATTTTGTTGTGTGTATTTCTATATAACTTTTTCAACAAAAAGCAAATAAATTACGGAACCACTTAAACGAGTTTATCCGAATACTACCATGAATATCAATGAGATCGGCTTTTTATCGCTAATTTTATTTTATTTCTTACGCGAAATAAGTAAGAAAGCGAGAAGACCGAATTCGGTTTCAATAATAGGATTTACCTACTTAAACAAAAGAGGATGCCTATTCATGGGCCCAGTTATGGGGCCGTGTCCGAACGTTAAGTAGTTGTAAAAACATATTTTAATTTTTGAGGTTAATTTATGCGATTTGTAGCATTTTTCCACCCTAGAATCCTAAATGGTACTAATTAAACGTTTAACTGAACTACCGCCTCCGCCATTGCGTCTTCCATATTGCACCAAAACAACAAAATAATCTAGGTACAAAGGAGTTTCTATTACGATAAACTCGAAAGTTCGCGTGCTTACCCGACCTCTTTGGTTCGATTTCAGCAATATAAATAGTTAGATTTCTCATTATCCAGGGTGAATAAAAACTAAAAGTTTTCACAGGATAAACTACAATTATGTGCCTATGGAATAGTGCTAAAACCGTTCATACACGTGTATATTTTTGGGCATTTTCTATATGGGCCTGGAGCCTCTGGGAAAATGAACAATTTCCTTTTAGGACATCTCTAAAGCGGATTGCAGAACGATTCCTAAACATGTTTAAGATCATAAATGTAATTAAAACAGTCAAAATATTATATCAGTTCGCCATATTCTTTGATTCATATTAGGTACTTAAATTTATTACTAGCTGCGTCCCGCCGTTTCACCCGCGTGAGACTTACGATCCTGTGGGAATATCGCGATCAAAAGTAGCCTATGTTACTCCTCGATAATGTAGCTTTCTTTTGGTGAGGGATTTTTTGAAATCCGTCTAGTAGTTGTTGAGTTTATTTATCACAAACATACAGACACACACATCCACACACAAATACAAATCTTTCCTCTTTATAATATTAGTGTAGAAAACCGGCCAAGTGTAGCGAGGGATTAATAGAAATCCCACGGGATCAGGAATTACGGGGGTAAAACCATAGGAAACATACAGTAAAGAAGGATCGATTAAAACTAGATTATACCATAGAATATGTTGATAATAATCGATTGTTCACTTTATTAATTCATGTCCATGGAAGAATAACTACGAAGAGGGTGGACAGCTATTTTTGAACAACATTGGTATCAGAAAATATTAACCTACTTCTGATGGCTATTATTGTAGTTTTGCGGTCAATTTATATTTAAAACCAAGTACGAGTACAAGTTTTATTGGTAGAAATCCTAAAAATTGTTATTTAATGCATTCTTGGATGCTTTCTGCTCATCATTTCAAAGGTTCGCGTCAGATCTTCACCAATTTAAATGGAACCCACTACAAGCTTTGTTATGCAATGTTGAAGGTTGCGGGTTCAATTCTCGCCGAGTGCAAGTATTTATACTTGAAAATAAAATAAATATCTGGTCTGGGATCAGATCACACAAACAATTGTGTGTTCTGAAGGTCTGGGTGTCTTTCTATGTAGAACTAGCTGACCCGGCGAACTTTGTTACGCCTTAAAAGCAATAAAGAAAGAAAAAAATCCCTCCGTCATTCTAAGTCGTTCTACTGGTTCTAAGCTACCTCCCCACCAATTTTCAGCCAAATCGGTTCAGCCGTTCTTGAGTTATAAATAGTGTAACTAACACTACTTGAAGACTTACAGAAACTGAATGTTTCGTGTTTCATCGTTTTCCAATTGAACTTTTTCTAATCAACAATAGCTTTGAAACAGGAAAAATCAGCCACATTTTTATACGATATCACCTACTGGTTTCCCGCAGCTCAGGCTTGCCCTTGTGCGGGGGCCAAAAGTAATTTTACCTAATGTTTTTTTAAGTTTTTTGGTAAATAAATTTTTATTATTTATTATTATTAAATGAAAAAAAAAAACATTTATCCCTTTTTGGAAGTCGGCTTAAAAGAAAAATAAGTGTTATTCATTAGAAAGTATAAAACAATCCCATCAATTAGTTAAAACATCAATTACACCGAGTAGGTATACACAGGGTGAAACATTTAAACGGGCCTTCAGGGGAATATCCTAAACTATATATGTTTCCAGGATTTGATCTTTATCAACAACACTATCGGTCGGTATAATAATATAAGATGTTTATTTTAAATAAAAAAAATAAAAATTGCCATTGTATTTTTTGGCAAAATCATGGACGCAACTCCATTCAGCATTTTTCTCTATCTCTTATAGTTTAGGAGGTTTATTGCCATGATCCCCACTAAAAGGTCCCCACCAGTGGGGATTATGCCCATTAAGGATATCCCCCTGATGGCCCATTTAAATGGTTCACCCTGTATACCTAATGGAACAAGAAGGAAACTATCGATGACGCAAACAAATACCTATTTAAAGAGACTTTATTAACTAGGTGCGACTGTTTGCTTGCCGAATGATCGCCTCTGTTACTCGGCAATTAAATTAATTAAAAGAAAAGGACACCTACTCTTTCTCTATACAAACGTAGTCGACTGTTTCCTCCCTGGATAAAGACATTAGAGCAAATATAACTACGTTTTTAAATTACAGACATTTTTCGGTTTGAATCGCGTGGTGTTTATTACTTTTAGCATTGTAACAACGTTTCGAGACCTTTCCAGGTCTCCCTTCTTCAGGATCCTGAATCCTGAAGAATGTCTTTAATTTCAATTAAACATCGCGAAAACAGAAAAAAAGTCTACGTTTGTAAAGTTGTATAGAGAAAAGAGTAGGTACTTTCCCCTTAAGGGCCCTATACCTGCTAAACTCAAAATCCATGTCGGGCGCATCGAAAATTGTTTATTTTTTCATGACGGAATGTCGTAGAACTTTTTTTTGTGTACAGATTGTAGGCGACATTGTTTCCGATATTTTAGTGCAGTTTCCATACAAATATGTCGAAACGTATTTTTTCCTATAACAGTTTAAATAAAATACAAAAAAACTTTAAACAGTTATTTTTTCAGTTTTCGGGATGCAGCTGTGAAATTAAACTCGTTTTTCGGTTTAAATTGCGAAAACCGAAGAAAAATTCATGACGATTTCTCAGGGCACCTTACCTACATAGTAAAGCAATTTATTTGTAGGTTCAAAACTACGTCTTAGGAGTTACTTAACAAATTGCCGTTTGAGATTAAACCTTAAATCGTTGGATTAAGTTTAAATGTCCCGTGGCAGGATTGGTTACAATTAACTTTGTTCTCGATAGAGTGAGGGGCTCTATTAAATACGTAGCTCGGGCATTTAGTTGTTGATTAACTGGATGAAATAGCGGTGAACCGCGGTTTCACCCGCGTATGTCCCGATGCCGCGGGAATATCGGGATATATAGTAGTACATTTGGTAAATCATATATCTAGCTAAGTTTCATTGCTATCGGTTCAATAGTTTTTGCGTGAAAGAGTTACAAAGTTACTTACATGCTTGCAAATTTTAGGTCTATTATATTATTAGGATGAGATAGGTTTACAGTAAAAAAAACCGACCAAGTGCGAGTCGGACTAAACCCTAAAATAAACACTGGACCAAGCGAAATCCGTATACGCAACGACTGGCTGACACTGACGCCAGTTCATCACAGGATGGTGCCAGTGGTAAAAATAAATTGCAGTAACGTTATTTTTAACTTTTTAAAATTCAAGGGAGTCCCCCTTAATTTTTTGTTTTATTTTGTTGTCTTAGCGGCAACAGAAATCATCTGTAAAATTTCAACTGTCTATCTATCACGGTTCATAGTTCATACATGAGATACAGCCTGGTGACAGACCGACAAATGGACAGCGAAGTCTTAGTAAACGGGTCCCATTTTTACCCTTTGCGTACGGAGTCCTAAAAAAAGGGTTATATTTTTTCCTTTTGAGTGCGGAACCCTAAATATTTCCATCCTACTCTTTAAAACATTACAACCAAGTACTAGGCAAACATAAATTCAAAGCGCAAACTTCAATATCCGTTTACAAGAGGGGAAATCACTCCGCGTTCGCGTAGAAAATTGAATCGATTGAGGTTTCTGACTACCTGGTACTTCAATGTTTATTCCACACGGTTCACAGTAAACAAAATACAGTTGAGAGGGGAATAAATTAAAAAGGGATAGAATATTAGGTATTTAATTGAATTTCGAACCCTTTCAAGCAATTTGTTTTAACGAAATTCTATTGTTTGAAATTTAATTATGTGGAAAAATATCGATAAGTATAATTAGGATAACCTTTTTTGTTGTAACCACAGGTTGTATGTAACCATTCGGTTATGGAAGAAAAAAAATACGTTGATATGAAATGGGGTTAAAAACTAAAAGCTCAAAACAGCCGGCGCTACTTTGGAGTGATCCCAAATTTCTGTCAACTTCATAGTTTTTTCGTAAACAAACTAAGTAATTTTTAGATAATTTTGCAAAATAAAGCTTTGTATAGCTGTGGATTGCAAAAACATAACAAATTATTTATTCCCCAAAGATGCTATAAGAAAAAACTATGAAGTTTGACAAATAGTAGGAATCATCGAACAGTAGCGCCATCTGAAGTGAGCAAATGGCAGTTTTCAACCTCATTACGTTACAAACATACCTACAAAAAGTTGTATAAAAATATCAAATATATTTACAAATAAAATAATAAAATATCTACATGTATTATGTAGATATCCGTTGTCTAGTACAAGCCTAGTTGCTTAGTTTCTGTTTTTTTTAGTTAATTTTAATTTTTTATTGCGTATTACCGCATTACCGTTATTACCGCAATCTAACAACTATTGTTTAACAGAAAACCCATGCATGGTAGCTAAACGGCCAGCCACATATTTTGATGTTTGTGAACTTAGCACAGCATTGTTCAGCACATCAAAAAATAATGTGAGTTCTATTAGCATGCAGTCGAGTTCTATAGTTCCTGATACTTTTTATAAATAGTTCTGGCTCTATTGGCTTAAATTTTTTTTTTTTAAATGATGTGCTAACTTCTCGGTATTTTTTAGCACATCACAAAATTATTTGATTTTTATTTGAATAGAGCTTAGTTCTACAGTTCCTGATACTTTTTAGAAATAGTTCTGGGGTTTTTCGTCAAAAAAATCAAATATAAAAATTCGACAGTCATTTTGTCCAGCAAATCTGAATAGTCGATAAATACTATTGTCGTCGTTCCATGTGCTGGCAGAGGCTTGAACTCACGCTGTTTTACTAAATTCGGGATAGCACTTCGACTTACAAATCGGTTCCAGTCCGGAACTCACATTTTAACGCCAGCACAGCATACCAAATCATCAAAGTAGACAAAAAAAAAGTCATTCTGCCAAATTCGAGTATTGACAAAATGCCATTGTTTTCGTTCCAAAATTGCAGAGGGGCTAGAACTCATGCGATTTAAACAGATCTTGGACTTTACTTCGACTTACATATCGATTCTAGTCCGGAACTCACATTTTACTGCCAGCACAGCATACCAAATCATCAAAGTAGACGAAAAAAAGGGATTCTGCCAAATTCAAGTATTGACAAAATGCCATTGTTTTCGTTCCAAAATTGCAGAGGGGCTAGAACTCATGCGATTTAAGCAGATCTTGGATTTGACTTCGACTTACAAATCGATTCCAGTCCGGAACTCACATTTTACAGCCAGCACAGCATACCAAATCATCAAAGTAGACGAAAAAAAAGGGATTCTGCCAAATTCGAGTATTGAAAAAATGCTATTATTTTCGTTCCAAAATTGCAGAGGGGCTAGAACTCATGCGATTTAAGCAGATCTTGGACTTTACTTCGACTTACAAATCGATTCCAGTCCGGAACTCACATTTTACTGCCAGCACAGCATACCAAATCATCAAAGTAGACGAAAAAAAAGGGATTCTGCCAAATTCAAGTATTGACAAAATGCCATTGTTTTCGTTCCAAAATTGCAGAGGGGCTAGAACTCATGCGATTTAAGCAGATCTTGGATTTGACTTCGACTTACAAATCGATTCCAGTCCGGAACTCACATTTTACTGCCAGCACAGCATACCAAATCATCAAAGTAGACGAAAAAAAAGGGATTCTGCCAAATTCGAGTATTGAAAAAACGCCATTGTTTTCGTTCCAAAATTGCAGAGGGGCTAGAACTCATGCGATTTAAACGAATCTTGGACTTTACTTCGACTTACATATCGATTCCAGTCCGGAACTCACATTTTACTGCCAGCACAGCATACCGAATCATCAAAGTAGACGAAAAAAAATGGGATTCTGCCAAATTCGAGTATTGAAAAAATGCTATGGTTTTCGTTCCAAAATTGCGGAGGGGCTAGAACTCATGCGATTTAAGCAGATCTTGGACTTTACTTCGACTTACAAATCGATTCCAGTCCGGAACTCACATTTTACTGCCAGCACAGCATACGAAATCATCAAAGTAGACGAAAAAAAAAGGGATTCTGCCAAATTCAAATATTGAAAAAATGCTATTGTTTTCGTTCCAAAATTGCAGAGGGGCTAGAACTCATGCGATTTAAACGAATCTTGGACTTTACTTCAACTTACAAATCGATTCAAGTCCGGAACTCACATTTTACTGCCAGCACAGCATACCAAATCATCAAAGTAGACGAAAAAAAAGGGATTCTGCCAAATTCAAGTATTGACAAAATGCCATTGTTTTCGTTCCAAAATTGCAGAGGGGCTAGAACTCATGCGATTTAAGCAGATCTTGGACTTTACTTCGACTTACAAATCGATTCCAGTCCGGAACTCACATTTTACTGCCAGCACAGCATACAAAATCATCAAAGTAGACAAAAAAAAAGTCATTCTGCCAAATTCGAGTATTGACAAAATGCCATTGTTTTCGTTCCAAAATTGCAGAGGGGCTAGAATTCATGCGATTTAAACAGATCTTGGACTTTACTTCGACTTACAAATCGATTCCAGTCCGGAACTCACATTTTACAGCCAGCACAGCATACCAAATCATCAAAGTAGACGAAAAAAAAGGGATTCTGCCAAATTCGAGTATTGAAAAAATGCTATTATTTTCGTTCCAAAATTGCAGAGGGGCTAGAACTCATGCGATTTAAGCAGATCTTGGACTTTACTTCGACTTACAAATCGATTCCAGTCCGGAACTCACATTTTACTGCCAGCACAGCATAACAAATAATCAAAGTAGACGAAAAAAAATGGGATTCTGCCAAATTCGAGTATTGAAAAAATGCTATTGTTTTCGTTCCAAAATTGCGGAGGGGCTAGAACTCATGCGATTTAAGCAGATCTTGGACTTTACTTCGACTTACAAATCGATTCCAGTCCGGAACTCACATTTTACTGCCAGCACAGCATACCAAATCATCAAAGTAGACGAAAAAAAAGGGATTCTGCCAAATTCGAGTATTGAAAAAATGCTATTGTTTTCGTTCCAAAATTGCAGAGGGGCTAGAACTCATGCGATTTAAGCAGATCTTGGACTTTACTTCGACTTACAAATCGATTCCAGTCTGGAACTCACATTTTACTGCCAGCACAGTATACCAAATCATCAAAGTAGACGAAAAAAAATGGGATTCTGCCAAATTCGAGTATTGAAAAAATGCTATTGTTTTCGTTCCAAAATTGCGGAGGGGCTAGAACTCATGCGATTTAAGCAGATCTTGGACTTTACTTCGACTTACAAATCGATTCCAGTCCGGAACTCACATTTTACTGCCAGCACAGCATACCAAATCATCAAAGTAGACGAAAAAAAAAGGGATTCTGCCAAATTCGAGTATTGAAAAAATGCTATTGTTTTCGTTCCAAAATTGCAGAGGGGCTAGAACTCATGCGATTTAAGCAGATCTTGGACTTTACTTCGACTTACAAATCGATTCCAGTCTGGAACTCACATTTTACTGCCAGCACAGCATACCAAATCATCAAAGTAGACGAAAAAAAAAGGGATTCTGCCAAATTCAAATATTGAAAAAATGCTATTGTTTTCGTTCCAAAATTGCAGAGGGGCTAGAACTCATGCGATTTAAGCAGATCTTGGACTTTACTTCGACTTACAAATCGATTCCAGTCCGGAACTCACATTTTACTGCCAGCACAGCATACCAAATCATCAAAGTAGACGAAAAAAAAAGGGATTCGGCCAAATTCAAATATTGAAAAAATGCTATTGTTTTCGTTCCAAAATTGCAGAGGGGCTAGAACTCATGCGATTTAAACGAATCTTGGACTTTACTTCGACTTACATATCGATTCCAGTCCGGAACTCACATTTTACTGCCAGCACAGCATACCAAATCATCAAAGTAGACGAAAAAAAAGGGATTCTGCCAA